>JAKTVL010000123.1:0-26185 GCA_030557175.1 Petasospora japonica
ATAAACTCAGAGGGCCCAAATGCCAGACTTTAGGGTCTGAGGACACTGAGCTTGGTGCACGAATCGGCCTCCCCTGAGTCCTTCCGCTTTTGTGTATATGGGCTCGCACAATAGCGCGATCGTTGCTACGGTAACTGATAGTGCTTTTTGACACCAGTTTTGAGGGGCCAGATTTTTTTTTTGCGCCAAATGCGAAAGTAGCAGGTTTTATGAACAGGCTTTTATGATTCCTTGGGCAAGTTTCTCACGCGGCGGTAGTGTCGAGAAGGATAGTTGTCAGGGCCAGATTGTGTCACTTGAGTGGTGGTCATGTCATTTATTCTGACCCGGCTCAACGAGCCCTCAGACATTGTTGACATCCACTATCTTGCGCTGTTGGATTCTGCGGTGCACTATCTCATTGTTTGCCGCCAACAAGCCATCGACATATATAACACGAATCCTGACGGTTCATTTGCTCTCGGGAGATCCATACCAATTCTTGATATTATCATCGATATCAAGCCTCTGAGACCTCTGGAACTGCCCGGGACCTGGCTAGTTGTTACAACTGATTCTAACAGAGTGCTCCTCATCGCATTCCGAGATTCCATAAACAAAGACGTTGTTGTGGAAGATTATGACCTCAAAGAGATGGGCCACTTTGTTTCGCTCGAACCAGGAACGCTCTGTGTTGATTCAGGAAAGTTTTTGTCGTCATATACCAGCGAGGGAAGCGTCTGCGTCTTTCATTTACATCGTGCGAAAGACCTCAAGAACTTTGCCAAAGCTCTTGAACCGAAATCAAAGGCAAAACAAGTCTTGTTTAAGGCCCCCGAAACATTTGCTTTAACAAACATGCAGGGACGTACACCAATTATGGTTGAAGCAATGGATGCTCATTATGAAGAGGGCCTTGAAGTTACGCTGTCTTTGCTTTACCGCGATGATCTCTACAATTACTACTCATCGTATTTCACGCTGGAAAAGAACCGTATGGAGCAGAAACACAGATTAAAGCTTCCAGAAGAGATGTCATCAATTATATTACCTGTAAACCAGAGTCTAGGAACCGTTTTATTTGGAAAATCAGGAATATATTTACGAGGCTATCCTGGAATGATTGCTGGAGTTAAGACAGATCACAACTTGTTGAATACGAAAGAGGGACTATTCGTAGAAACAATCGAGAAGGACGGTAAAATCTGTTTTATTAAAAAAGGAACACTAAATCAGAAAACATGGAATATCACAGCGGCTCACCATATAAAGAAGAGACCGGCCTCCAACCTAACAGAGATTATCTTTACATCGAGTGACGGGCATTTGTTTCTTACAGAAATTCGAACGGAGGTACTTCAAGATGAGTTTGGATATCCAGATCAGCTGTTAATCAAATCATGGTCACTTCGCCGCTTCCCAAAGAAGTTTATGTCCGTCCGGAGATTTGCACAACTTGATGAAGACACATTTGCCACATTCTCAAGCACTGGTGGACTGAATACATTCCATATCAATAGAACTACAATGACATTCGAGGTCATACAGACAAAACTTTTTACACCTCCCATATTAGATTTAAATATTGCAGGATCTGCTATTCCAAAGGTTGCGGTTCTCGGAGGCTCAGGAATGAATGATGGTCTCATGAGGACAGAATTCAAAGGTTTTGAGACGGAGGTTAAAAAAATTGGCAATGCAAAGATTGATCAAGGTGTGACCGGAATTTGGAAGTTTGAAGATACAGTTATTGTGAACCATTTGGATGGCTTACAAATATTTAGGACTAATGGATTTGAACTGACTCCCACAGATGACTTTTATGGATTGTCCAGGGTACTGGGCGTGATTTTGGATCTGTCAATGTCCTATGGTGAGCTTATTTGTGTCACAAATAGAGGTATATATCGCAATGGTGAAACGGCTGCAGATAAATTGCAGCAACAGATTGAGTGCGCTTCCATACCGGGTTCTGGTAAACCTGCATATGTCTCTGGAGGGCTATTGAGATACAAAGATCAAGCGTACAAGTTATCGGAAGAAGTGGCATGTATTCATGTTCTTGAAGCCGCCCGAAAGGCCCATATTTTGATTGGTACTTGGTCTGGAGAAACTATTCTATTTGTCAATGGCTCTGCTAAGACTATTCACAGGCTTGATCTAGCTGTGCATTCTGTGTTGGTGAAACAAGTCGGCTCAAGAATAGTCTACATAATTGGCGGTTCTGATGGATCTGTTATTATTGTGTCTGGAAATGATTCTGTTGAATTGAGTATTGGGTCAGCACCTGTGTCAATCGTTGATACTAATGAATCTGCTCTTATTGTGGCCAACAAGGAGAACGTTATACGATTGGTACTTGGAGATCAAGGCCAGATAGAAAATAAAGGCTACTTGAATATTGACTTGCCAGAAGCAATCTCTTTTGACCCATTGTCAGGTCAAATTGTCATTCTGAATTCCGGTTGTGTTGGAATTTTAAATGTGTCGTCGAATTTGAGCATACTTCAGAATGAGATGCCGTTGAAGAGGCTTGTAAGGAAGGCCACGAAGTTCAAAAATTTTTTGAATTTGAGTTTAATTGTGACAGCAACAGAGAAGTTCAACGAAACTTTGGGGAGAGACGTGGTTGTATCACAATTGGAGGTTATTGATAACAATACCTTCAAAACCAAGTCTATATTCAGGTTTGAAGAAGCTGTCGAGATTACAGACGTGGTTAACACAACATACCGGAAAGAGATTATTGATACGTATGAAGAGGAAAAGATCAACATGGGATTCGAAAATATCTTATCACAGTGCTTCGTGGTGTCTTGTGTCTATCACATGCAGGATGATACAGGACCACCCTTGATGTTGTTCTCGATCGATGAAAACGGTGCTATTCAGCATCAGTGTTCAAGTGAACCTTCCAAGATGTCGTTTTATTCGTTGACAAACCATGCCAACAGATTGGTGGTAGGCGCTGGAAACAAGATTTGTGCTTTCCAAATCCAATTCTCTATGGCTGATTCGAAGTTTTCATTGAAGAGAATTGCTGAGCCATATAAGACCAGATACTACTCATGTTCAGTCAAGTCTGTTGGTCCAGATCTTATCGTTGGTGACATTATAAAAAGTCCAATGAGACTGAAGCTTAAGGTGAAGAAGGACGATGACAAAAGCGGTTCAATTTTTGAGTTCAAAGAGGATAAAAATGAGCTTGATAGTCTACACTTTTTGACTTCAATGGAGGTGTATGAATGCTTATGTATAACTGCTGACTCTTTGAAGAATATTCGAGTATCCCTGATCACTACTAACTCGGCGACGACTGTTTCGCAGTTCAATATTTGTGATCAGATCAACGTCATCAAGAAGCTCGAGGGTCGCGGTTACAGAGGAACTAGCCATGGTGAACTTCTCAAGCTGTTAGTTGATGGAAACGTCACAGAGACTACTCCTGATATTGTTCCACTGTTTGTCCTTGGATCTATTGGCGGTGGCTTATATCTCATTAGTCTGTTAACAAAGGCAGATGCTGTGAAGGTGCTTGAGGACACACAAGAAGAAATAATAAGGACAAAGCTGAAAACCCTCTCTAAGAAAAAAGATGGTGAGTCTATGGTTGAACGCTACGTTGCAATGAGAAGTCTGAGAGGAGTGGGACACAATTTTAAACCCATCATGAACTTTATAGATGGTACTTTGATAACGACATTTGACGATGATATAGCTAAAGATCTCATCGAGGACAACTGCGTTCTCCTATAAGTTAATGAATATACTAATAAACAATATTACGTTTTCTACGGCGTAGTGAATGCAGAAAATTATATATTGTACAGCCCTTCCTAACTCCAAAATTGGTCAGCCGAGTGTATCGTATCATAAACTCATTAGATCAACAAGGTCTCGATCTTGTCCTTGACGGAGTAGATCTGGTTTTTCAAAGTAGAACCCTCGTTGGTGGTGATAGAAGCGGCAATGACTGGTCTAGAGACACCACAAGCTCTACCCAAAGCGGTCTTGGATGGAACAAAGACGTATGGGACGTTCTTGTCCTCACACAACAATGGCAAGTGCAAAAGAATCTCGATTGGCTCAGTGTCAGCAGCCATGATAATGAACTCAGAGATACCTCTGTTCAAAGTCTTGGTGGCCTCGTTAGCACCCTTCTTCAACTGACGGAGGTTGGAAGCCTGCTGAGCAACATCGAGAATCTGCTGGGTCAAAGCCTGGTCAGCAAGTGGGAAAGCCTTTGGGTTTGGAGCGGACATTTTTAAAGTGATATATGAGGTTCCTTGCAAATTAAGTCAGTGGGAGCTCGCCTCGTTGTGGTTGTTCAGGAATAAACAGTAGAAACAGAGATGCAGGTGCCACATTTTTCTTTTTGATGCAAGTTCTGGCTATAAAAATTTTTGCATAGCGTGCCTGTACCAATGACCCCAATGGCATTACCCGGATCTGATTCTTGCTTGTTGCTTATGTCATATCAGTTGGAGATCTACGCAGGAGATCTTCCCAAAAGCGTAAACGTGGGCATGACCGGCTGGGTGGCTGCTCCCGTTTTCGCCAAAAAACGACTGCGCTCCTTTAAATTGCACTCATATTGGAAAGTGATACGGCAACTTTCCATCAAGAGAAAGCACAATTGTAACCAATCTGAACAATGTCTGAACTTTGGTACGTATGCAACGAGTGGTGACATTCAGGGTGCTCTTGGAGAACGGTGCCGACCGGGTTCTTGCGAGGGTGGCAACACGTTGTCTTGTTATCGTTAAATGGAGAGCACATGTGGGAGAAGGGTTGAGACACTGAACAACTGGCAGAAGAAGGATGAGCCTCGGCGGATAGTTTTGATATATGTTCCATATCAATTGGAATACCTGGGGGACTGAGCCAAAGCCAGGACATTCCCTTCCCATCATCGTTTAGCTGTTACTATCTTTCACTTCGGGGTTCTCCATGCTCGGGAGCAGCCATTATCTAGTTGGATCGAACATGGCCATTCCTATTGCTATCAAGCATTTTCAGAGCACGCCTTTCGCCATTGGTGAGAATTGTCTTACTAACTGGTAATTTTTAGCCCTGTCTACGCTGTATGTTGATCGAGCCTCCGACAGGAATGGAGGCATGATGATAAGCTCATAAAGCCGTGTACCTATTAGGTTTTCCTGCCGATTCCCTTAGGACCAGACTATTAACATTCCTTCTAGCCATTTTTCGGTTCTATCGGCTGTGCTGCCGCAATTGTCTTCACGTGTTTCGGTGCTGCTTACGGTACCGCAAAGTCTGGTGTTGGTATCTGTGCCACCTCGGTTTTGAGACCAGACTTGTTGGTTAAGAACATTGTCCCAGTTATTATGGCTGGTATTATCGCCATTTACGGTCTGGTTGTGTCCGTGTTGGTTTCCGACTCCTTAAAGCAGAAGCAGGCTTTGTACACCGGTTTCATCCAGTTGGGCGCTGGCCTCTCCGTTGGTTTGTCCGGTTTGGCTGCTGGTTTTGCCATTGGTATTGTTGGTGACGCTGGTGTTCGTGGTACCGCCCAGCAACCAAGATTGTTCGTTGGTATGATTTTGATTCTCATTTTCGCCGAAGTTTTGGGTCTTTACGGTTTGATTGTTGCCTTGTTGTTGAACTCTCGTGCCACCCAGGACGTTGTCTGCTAAACACGTTGTTGATATTGTGGTTTTTGATACGTTCTATTTGAGGTCTTGATGACTCTCATTTAGATCGCCATTAGCCATTTCAGCATCGATCATGAAAACAAACATACAATACAAAAAAAAAGCTCAAGAACCATCTCAGTACTATATGTACTATCATCCACCTATAGACGGAATCCGAATCTATGTATCAACTTTTAAGTCTTAGGTAGTTCCAATGGATTTCAAATTGATCATGTTAATCGCAATAAACCGTATACACAATTAGTAATTGTCCTCCATAAAGGCCCTTCCAATCTCCACAGCCAAGTTTCTTCTTATGTTCTTGAGAAGAGAGGCCAAATCACTTGGTGGTTCGACACCAGCATCTTTCAACTCTTTGATCCAGTAAGAATCAGAAACTTCTCTCTCATGGCTTACACAAATACGGTAAAGCTCATCACAGTCAGCCTGATATTTCAAAGATTTCTTATCGGTCTTCTTGAACACGTTGTCATCAAATGCATCAAGAACCTTAACAATAGCAAGCAAATCACGCTTCAACAACACCTTTGGTGGAATGATGAAAATGATAAAAGGTAATAGTTGGGCAACCAGAATACCGAAAAGTCTTGGAGGAAGATATGGGAACTTGAGAAGAGATATAAGTTTTGTAAGCGCTAGCCGTAACGAACCTTCTTGCTTATGTTTCCAAAAACGGTGAAGCACAGCATACGGAGACAACGTTTGACGTAGCAATGGTGATAACACAAGAGTCTCTGGATCAACATCCTCAATGATAATAGACTCATCAACAACAGAGTTGATCACAACATCATCAATAGGGCCACCTCTCATCAGAGAGTTCTCAAAGATCAACCAAGAATGATGCTTGACATAGTCAACCTCACCAGCTCGAGAGAACAAAGTCAATGCTTCAAGCAGTAACCCGTTCGACAACGATCTCTGTGCAGCAATACGGAAAATAGAGTGCGCCACCTGTGGAAGTTTCAAACTTGCACAAATGGTGAGTGCCCATTCAATATCATCATTTGTTTTGAAGTTGTAATTTGGCAGGTATTCAGAAATGACACTTCTTGCGGTTGGGTTTCTTGAAGACGCAAGGAGGCCAATTCCAACTGGAACAAGCCTCTCAACGGCCAGGCAATCCATTGCATGACTATGCAGCAAGAATTCAGAAGGATTGGTAGTTGTGAACAGATCTTGAGAAAGAAGACGAACTGAACCCAATTGCCTCACTTCATCATCATCAAATGTGTATCCCCTAAGAAGGCCCTTGGCCTCACAGAGAGCCCCAACATATGCTGCTGTTGCTGTAGTAAACGAGCTGATCGCTCTCAGTGCTTGAAGGAAGTTTCCGTTGAAGATATCGACGCATGCCATCTCCCAGATGGACGTAGCATCAGGCTGATGACGTTCTATTGATAGTTCAAAGAATTCAGACAGAAGCTCAGATGATGGGATATGATAGAAAATAAGTCCTATCAATGATTCATACCACGTTTGGGATTCATCGAGAATGATATTTTTGTTTCCTGCTAGAATAGAAAGTAGCACTCTGATGTTTTTTGTGAGCTCTGGGTGGTTCGGATTCTTGATCGAAGCATTTGAAGCGGCGGTTGAAGCAGCATTTTTCCAACGTTTGAATGAATCAAGTGATGAATTATCTGGATATGATCGAAGAAGATTAACGGAGTCTGTGAAAAGATTATAGACGTTCGGATCTGTCGATTGAAGCTCCTGGAACTTGGAATGTTCAAGTGCATGCGCAGCGTTAGTATAAAGCCCTCTAAGTGTAAGCTGCTTGATATATCTCCAAAAGTACGGATGTGTATAGGGCTTTTCAGACTGCATGACGGAATCAGTAAGTTCATTATCCGGACGTGGATCTGCTTTGTTAGCCCACATTGCAAGGAGAGACGACACCTGGTAGCCATCTGCAAAGAACAGAGATCGCAGACAGTTAATGATACACAGCACTTCCTCCAGCTCAAAAATAGATTCCTCATTATCCTCTCTGGTTGTCTTACGTTCAATATAGATTTCGAGCTCGTTGATTATGAGTGCCATGGCTTCATTGAGTGTCTCAGCCTGCTGTTTTTGTGCATCCCTTTTGATGAGTCCCGTTGTAGGCACCGAGAAGTGTTTCTCGTCACCCAATGAATCGTAGATACCATATAGATTTGAAACAAAATCACAATAGAACTCGTCATCATCAAAAGTTGGAATCGTAGTGGTGTACAACTTGGTCTCTTCTGGGAACACCTTCAATTTCTTGTTGCTGTGTGGGTCTTGGGAAATGAAGGCAACGCCGTCAATGCCATTTGGATTGAGCTTAAACCGCAGAATACGAGATGTCTTGCGCCAGTCATCCACTCCTCCATGCGGTATCGGCGCATTCTCGAATCTCTTAAGAAGTACACCCGACACCTCATCCACTTCTTGTCCGACTTGGTCTTCCTCCGTGCTGTCTTGGTCCATGAAGTCAAATGTCTCGTCCATGAGAGGAATCTGCTTCATGACGCCGTTGCTTGAAGAGGAATTCGCTGCCACCCCAGCAGAAGCACCAAATTGGAAGCTCATCGAGGCCCGTTTTCTAATGAATTTGCCGATATCAAGTTGTTCACGCTGAACTTCATCTCACGAAACGTAAACAAACTTTTTCTTAAACAAGAGTCGGAAATCGTGGAGCGATCTCTGACTTCCGACCATGTACCAAAAAATTTCGAGACCTCATCTCTCTCCTGTGGCAGCTAATAAAATGTTTTGAGGCGGTAGATCCTGTGCAGTGACCAGTACGAAATGTCTGCTATTAATGAGGATAGTAATGCTACACTGGAGGAAAATAGCAGCACTTTGAAGGTTTTGGGAACGGCAGAGGGTGTCACCAAGTTCCTGCGGGCAAAGGAAACATCCATTGAGGACATCGTAAAGGTATCACGCCAGCTGCTTAATGAGGAGCTGAACGTTTACCTTCCCAATCGTGTTCAATTTATATTTGAGCTTCTATTGGATAGAATCAACGATTCCAAACAGGCGAGGTACAGGGAGAGCTGTTCCGTGTGGCAGCTCTTAAACTCGATTTGGCCATTGCTAGAGAATGAGCCAAAGACAATGGCTCGTTGCTTGCTAGGATTTAGAGTCTGTGATTCTGTAGCTGCTGCATTGTCATCAATCAAGTCAGAAGAGAGAGAGATGTTTATTTCTGCACTTACGCTTTTCATTAACAAAGTCCGTATCACAACAACAGTACTTGGCACTCATGACACTTCACTAAGGATTCTTAGTCTGTATCTTGACCATCTCTCATACCTTACTACAGACAACACCTCACGAATTAATGACATCTGTGCATTTTTTAAAGCTTCTTTACCAGCGGAGAAATATACCGAAAAGTTCATCACATCATTTGTATCAACTGCGTTGGTATCCATCCTCCAGCACTTACGAGAGGGCAAGCCAGGAACCCAACCGCTTGTCTCATTGATCAAAAACACAGTGCTCTCTAAGGACATGATTCCGTCACTGGGTGGGAATATAGAGATTCTTTTAAAGCAAGATGTTGATACTCAATCTCTTGTGGAGTTCTATAAGTTGATTGTTGACGCAATACCCAAGAATGACATAGCCACACTTGAAGACATCTTCGTCAAGATCGTTGAAGTCGACCCAGAAGCCTCGCAACCACAACTTGATTATCTTAACAAAGAAAACAGGAAGTTATCCCCATCATTTGTGAGTATGATATTCGAGATTGAGTTCTCAAAGCTGAAACAAAACTGGAAACTCATATTATCATTACTTCAACTTGATATTGAGGTTGGTGTCAAACACGGATCACAGATAATGGCCGTGCTTGAAGAGCAAACCTCAGATCTATACGTTCAAATAGGGCATGAGATTGTTGAGTCTTATACCAGAGTTAGAGATCTAGCAGGATTTATCAAAATGTGGATGAGTCTTTTGGTGAACGAAAGCTCTCTGTGGAACTCAGAAAGCTTCATTGAGATTGTGGCGGGAAATGTCACTCATTTGTCTGCAGCTCAGATAAAGACATTACTTCAAGAGATTTTAGAATCAGAGTCACCTGCTAGAAACATCGTTCTCAGCACTATAGTCCAAGGTTTATTCAACGTCAAGGATTCTAATGTCCATAAAATTGCCCAAGTTATGTTGAAGACAGTATTCCAAAAACAAAAGAAAGAATCAGAATCTACCTGGAATCTTAGATTTCAATTACTCTGTTTGTATGAGGAAATCGTTGTTGAGGGGGATGCTTTGAGGCTTTGCCAACAAAAGGTGAAGAACCCATGTTTGAGCATGTTCTACACAATTTTTCGTATAAGAGAGATTTATGAGTTTGATATTACAGATCTGGCTGGAAAGTTTGTGAAGCACACAATGAGTTCCGATAAGCAAAAAAAGATCATCGAGACTGTGTTCTCGCGTTGGATTGTTCTTATCAACGCCTTGTTCTCTGAGCCAGAGATACTCAGTATTTCATCGTTGCTTCTTCAGAACAAGGATTTGGCCGCCGAAGTCATGAAGAATCACGTACTGTTCGAGCAAACAAAGATCACAGAATCGATTATCGCACTGACTTCACAGGAAATTGAATCCACAGGGGAGATTACCGAGTTCCAAACCGAGATGCTTAAAAGCATCCCAATTCAATGTTACCCAAGAAAGGTAAGAGTTCTATTGTTGAACAACATTACGAAGTGCATCAAAGGTTCGAAAGATAAATTAGTTTTGAGCGCTCTTGTTCACCTTCTTCAGTATCCAACTTTCAGGTCAGCAATTGAGTCAGATCTTGAAATCATCGAGACAGTCACTGCTATCTTTCCATCCTCAAATCTATTTGAAACGGTATGGAAACATCATGTGTTAAACATTGTCGAGCCTACAAGCGAGAAATTTGTTCAAGAATCAATCGAACATGTCAGAGCAAACTTGACGAAACAAAGTAAGAAACTTAGCTTTGCTTTCTATTTGGCGTACACAATTCTTTTGAATACACCAGATTCAATCAACAACAGTGAGTTGAAGAATACCTTTATCGAAGCTTCTAAGAAATGCTTGATATCGTTCTTGAGGAATAATTCTCGTGATATTTCAGAGATTACCTGGATATTAAAAACTCTCTACACCCTTGACATTGATACTAAGGACTTTAGTCTCCTTCATAAATCACTCCAGAACTTTGGAAAAGTTGCACAAGGGTCCGAATGTACTGAAGCAAAAGTTGCCCTCTTTCTTCTTCTTTCAAAATTTCCTTCTTCAGAGTCTATGGTGTACTTTGAGGCACTTTACATTGTGTTGAGGGAATCTGATGTCCCTCGAGATGACCTCTCTCATGGCTTGAGAAACGTCATCCACAGACTTGATAGTAAAGACTTCACAGCTTACACTGACCATCTTTTGTCGTCATTCTCTTCTACTGAGAGTGCCCTTGCTGTTGAAATACTTGCTGCTTACATTTCCGAGGCTAAGCGAACCAATGTCGAAGCATCTGGATTTGTAGTAAAAGCTCTCTCTACGTTATTACTTCACTTCTCTTCCTTCACATCATCTTCACTGATTGTTGCTCTTCAGGCCTTTAAGAATCTTCTCATTGAGCAGCAGAGCATTTTCACACAATATGCATTGGAGCTTTTGATAACGTTATTATCGCGTTGTTCAGATGCACTCCTCACCCATAGAGATTCGGATTCAGTGGATCTTTTCACTGCCATAGCAGCCTGCATGTCCAACATTTTACTGTTCCTTCGTCATAGATTGTCCAACCGTCACCATGTGGTTCTTTCTGCCTTCACGTCACTTCTCAAGGCTCTGGCAAAGAGTCGCACGCCTCACCCATTACAATCCTCGAGGATTGCAGCTGAAGCATATCAGAGACTTGTTTCGAACTTATGTGAGCCTCCTCACAATCCAAAGGAACGTGATATGGCAAGTCTGACATCGAAGGCAAGTGTGACGAAGAGTGCTTTGCGAAAGCATCTTCATGTGCTTTTACTGACCTATATTTATTTGTCACTCAAGTTATCTTTCGAGGCGCAGGTGAGAGAGTTACTGTTACCCGCTGTGTTCAATATCTTTGATGTATTGTCTCAAAACGAGCTTGAGCTTGTAAGTGCCTCATTGGATTACTCAGGAAGAGTGTACTACAAATCGGTGTACGCTGAATACAAAAAGATTGGTAAGTGGAACACCGACTGAGATCCAAGTACAGAATTTCATAAATGAAAATTCAAATTTGCATGTAATAATGATTGTTGTAGGCAACTGTTAGTCATCTATTGGATTGTATCCACCCAATCTTGAGGGCACTATCTTCTTGATTGTCACATTAATGGCATTGTCAACCTTTTGAATGGTATTCCATGCCTGTTCATGATGAGAGAATGTCTGTTCCCGTACAAGGGCTTCATGGTCGAAATCAAGGTGATGAATATGATGCTCATACTTGAGAATATCTTTTCTCGTGATGATACCCTTGAGTTCTCCATGATTTTCAACAAGAATACACCTTGGCCCTAGCTTATGGAATAACTGCATAACACTCTCCAAAGGAGTATTGATATTCACTGTAATAGGAGCAGGATTCACAAATGTAGTGAAGTTTACAGTGTTTTCTTCCTGATATATATTTTCAGAAGTGAATGCACACTCAAGATCTGGGCGTAGACTGCCCATATGTGTGGCAAAACCAGCCTTGAGGTCGTCTCTAGATATGTACCCCTTAATAAAAGGCTTTAATGAACCACGAACAATAGGGAAATTGTTGAATTCAGTTTCATCAAGAATCAACTGAGCCTTCTCAAATGAAATACCATTAGAAAGCAGAGATACAACTCCTGTAGTCATAGCATCAGAGACAGGATGTTTGTGGAAATCAAATTCTTCCTGTGGATTGATGAATGGAAGTCCATTAAAGGTTATCATCTGCTCAGCAATGCCTCCCTTACCCCACCTATCATTAATTAATTTAGTCGTTGCAACGGCAATCATTGTTGGGATGATATATTTCAAAGCACCAGTAAGTTCGAACATGATAACGACGACTGTAACTGTCATATGCGTGATTCCACTGAGACAGCATGCCGCGCCAAGGAAGGCATAAACACCAGGGGTAATACAGTTAAGTGTTTCTGAAGAACAAGATTCTTGTAAGAACTCACTTTTGGGATTTCTAGAAAGACCCCATTGAACAAAGATACCGAGAGCTCTTCCGAAGGTGGCACCAACAGCCATGGAAGGAACAAAAATACCAGCTGGCACTTTACAACCATATGTGAAGACAATAAACACCATCCGAAAAGAAGTTGCAATGAGAAGAGTTGTGATATTCTGAAATATCTTTGGTCCACTTGAAATATCACACAGTTTACTTGGTTGCTCGTCTGTACACTCTTTGAAAAGAATCTGCATCCCCTCTGTCATATCCAACTTAAGGAAGTCATTGAAGTAGCCAACAGCAGCAGAAATGAATGCAAGTGTTACAACCTCCTTCAAATATATATTTGTGAGATATCTCTTTCTGAAGCTGACCGCTTTGATGTTCATTTTCGGAACAATGATTCCATAGATACCTCCAAATACGCCGAGGATGACGTAGAAAGGGATCTCAAAGAAGTGCCAATCTCTATCAAAAGTGACCTGAAACAGAACAACTTGGCCTGTTCTGAATGGATTGAGAAATTGCAAAGTGGATGTTGCCACCAATGCACAGTAGTAGGATTCCCACATTGTCGAAAGCTTAAACAGATTGGTGATATCTTCAATACTAAACAGAACACCACCCATAGGACTTCCAAAGGCAACAGCGACACCAGCAGCACTTGCGGCGATCAGAACGTTTCGGAACCACATGGTTTTCTGTTCAGCTTTATGAAATCTTGTGGCGAAGAGCTTTGTAATGACGCTTCCAATACATACAGCGTAATGGACACTTGGCCCTTCCTTACCAAGAGCCAAGCCTGAGGCAATGGCTAATGGTAGACCAACCGCTTTCATAACAAAGACAGGGAAATCTAGGAATCCTTCTAGGGAGAAACCTGAGACAATGACTTTGATTTCAGAGATTCCACTTCCTGCGGCGGCTGGTGCGAAGTGCATCACAAGCTTACAAGCCGTGGCAGCGAAGCATACAGCAAGGATAATGAAGATGAAGTAATTTAACACTCCAACATTGGTATATGCAACCCAATCAGTGCACTTCTCCTCATCCAATTCACCCCAACAACAGAAATCCTTGTTTAAATAGAAAGCGCTTGAACAGTATCCGGTCTTCAGGTTTGAAAGGTACGCTGTGACCACATTGAGAGCACCCGCCACCAAGCCAATGCACATACCAACAACAGTCAGAATGATGTACGTCTGTAGCTGATCATAGACCTCCTGTATTGTATACCAGCTCGCCGCTTGTGTCTCTCCACTGCGCTTGTGGTGTTGGAGGTTATCATCAAGCCAGTCCGTAGTCTTAAAGTCGTCAAAGCGTTTCAGCTCCGGTATATTATTGTTCCACTTAGTCCGTGATCGCAGAGACCTGAGCTCAATATCTGACATTTTAAAGGATCGTAACGGAGACACGTACTTGCCTGTGGCGATGATATTGCGGCAATGGAGCTGGGTGTTGATGTGCTGAGATGGTTCCTAGTTTTCAGCACTGTGACGCGAACTGGTTATCATACAAGGTCCAAGATGAACCGCCCAGCACTCACGGGCTAATCTACGTGATTCCTCACAGATCCATAGTTCTTAAATTATAGCATCATCTGACCAATTTTTTTTTTTTTTTTGGTTTTCCTTTGGCTATTAAGATATCTCTGTTCCTCAAGCCTTCTAAAGAATCCCCCAGTTTCCATCATCCCCGCTGCACAATTGCGTGCCATCCATCTTCACTGACACTGCCTGAGAATTAATTGGAGGATGAAGTTACCGGCCTTCTTCGTATTTTCATTCTTCGCAAATTTCTCAAAATCAGATTGAGTATGGTGCGTGGATGGGTTTAATGGCTTCTGGGGGTAAATGCATTAGTAGCTTCAACATCATTAATCAGCCTATGGAACAGAAGGCCTCACTCAAAAAGCAGGACACTATCCAAGCACAAAAGATATACTTACCGTGTTTCCATCAAATTGTGCGGTTGGGACTGCTAAGTCCTTGTATCCGTGTTGTGGATCAAAAGGGCCAGGATTCTGCGGTTGCTCTGGGGGAATATAGTTGAAGACCATGGCTGCGCGTCTATCGTTGCGGGCTTTCTCTTACTCTTGAGGCAGATTTGTATCTCCCGGACGATATAATGAGTATGGATATTTCGGTGGGAGAGATGGACAGCCTTATACAGGGGGAGAACTATAACATTCAACGCAAAGTTCAGGACGAGATTGTGACAGGACTCTCTGTCTGTTTGTCTGGGTGTGGCCCCAGCAAATTCCAGGAGACGGAGTTGCGTAATTCCTTATTAGGAAATTGCTATTTTGGTGTCGCGCCTTTTTTGCGAAACAACACCAAAGAAGCTGAGAAGGCCAGGCACCTTAAAAAAGATGGAGGGCTGTGTTTGGAATTTCAACTGTTACACAAACAGTGGGACCTTATATCCAAAGAATTAACAGCATGTCTCAGTACTACGTATGTTCCAGATAATTTCTCTGCTGATAGAGCACCGACGACTGCTTTTCGAGGTTCATCGACGACAAACTATGGCTATCACCGCCCAAAAGCCGGATTGTCTTGGGTTCATCGTGAAATTCCGATGCGCTTCTGGAGAGCTTGAGTTTTAATCCAATATATACATATACTGACCTTTTATTTCAGCAACAGGGCCCTCCACAACAGGCTTACCAGCAGGGTGGCCAACAGGGTTACTACCAACAGCAACAGCCACAACAGGGCTACTACCAACAGCAACAACCAGTGTATATTCAGCAGCAGCCTCCACGTAACGAGAGCAGTTGTTGCGGTACTTGTTGCAAGGTGCTTTGCTGCGCTTGTATCTTGGACATGCTCTGTGGTGATGTCTGTGGTGGCCCAGGTGGTCCAGGTGGTCCAGGGGGCCCAGGTTTCTAAGCTTGTTCCTTGTGCCATTTGTTGTTTCGTCTTCTTCATGAGCGTTATTGGCTATCGAAAAAGAAGCCTTTGGTTTTACCACATGCATCGGCTTCCTTGAGTATATTGACTTTTGTACTTTTGCTGTAATACTATTTGTACCCCTTTTAGAGAGATCTCCGAAACTTTAATTTGATTCCTTTAATTACTTTACTTTACTGATCATTGTAGTATGGGGTGTTCTGCTTCACGCGTAGAATATCGTCCAAGAATAGGATAACATGGGCATTAAAGAAGGTGGCTGTATGTAAGGGGACCAATACCATATCAACATATCATCGAGATAAAACCAGCGTTCTAATGATTTAGATTATTCAGTGTAGAGACCTTAGACAGTCTCCTCCTCAAAGGCGGTCTCAACAGGCTTCTCCAAGAAAGAAGCATGTGAGAGAACAGAGACTGCAGAGGCACCAATCAACCACAAAAGGGTTGATACAGGCGAAGCCAAGAAACCCAAGGGAACAGCAACAACAAGAAGACCAGTGTACAACTGGGAGTTGGTCAATCTAAGTGGGCCGAGTTGCAAGTCGTTTCCTTCAAGCTTATTTATACCCACAACACCGAAACCGACAAAGAAGATAACGAACAGCAAGAGCAAGTTGGTCAAAAGAGAGTAGACAGAAAGCATAGACACTATTAAAAAGTAGTTTGTGCTGAAGTATTTCAAGTTGTATGAAACTCTGGATTGCAATTCACCGAAGTTCTGTGGCTTGGAGATACGCTTCACATCAAAGAACTCCTGAGGAGGGCGCACATTGGACAGCTTGTTCTGCAAGGAGTTGGCCTCAGACTTGAGTCTGTCCAGGCTGAATCTTTCAGAGAACTGTGAGAACTATTCCCCTGTGTTAATATGGCTGTCCTAATCTACCACGCCAGGCCTTGGAAAGACGCGCTCTGACGTGGCAACGGGGAAATTTTACTCACGGTGACGTTTGAGAGGGTAGCAAGAGACATCCTGGATTGTGAATAGGAGGTAAAACTCGTGTCGAATATGGGCCGTTTGAGGGTCTGAGAAAGGCGTACTAAAAACGAAGTCGTTTAAGTCTGTAACAGATCACAACAACAACACCGAGCGCTGTTAACGTGTTCAAACGCACAGCCTGGTTGGCGCGGGCTTTCCAGTGGGAAAAAAAAAAGATCGCGGAAGCGAGAGAAAAAATACCCCAATAGGGCAATTATCTACTTTTAGAGTATAGCTAGGCAAAAAATAGAACTAACAAGTCGATTATAAGCCAAGATCTTTCTTGACAAGGTTTGCAGCGATTGGGTGATATCTAGTCTCGTATTTGTTGAACGTCTTGACTGCCAGCTCGTGATTAACGCTGTTGAGAAGTCTATAACTTGGTCTGACATATTTCATTCTACCGACCGTGCCTAACCAGTCAGACAGGTCTTGATGGAACTGCTTCTTCCCGGCCAGGAGTTTGAACTTGAACCATCTGAAGATAATCTCAGTGTTTCTAGTCTCGCTGAGATCTTTGTAGATGATCAGCAAAGCATCGGAAGCAACGGTGTTTTCCAACCAGAAAGTTGGGGCTTGTGTCTTTTCAAGCAAATGGTCAATGAAAAAGATCTTTTGGGATGAAGAAAAGGTGTCGTATGTCTCCCTGTTAGCACCTGCACCAAACAAGGATTCAAATTCGGCAACATTCTTGAGAGCTGGTGCCTTGGAAACCCATTGGTCAACGAGGTTGGTGACTTGATCAACAAGCGTTGTATCAAAGTCAGCTCTTGGTGGCAGACCAGGGGTGTACAACCACAATTCCCAATCAATAGAGTCCAGAGCATTAATCTTCGACTCATCTTCAGCATAAAACTCATACAAAGAATCCAAGAATTGATAGGTGTCAATTGATTGCTTCGAGAACTTGGTGAAGTAATGTTTGATGAATGGATCAAATGCCTCAAAGCCACCCAGTGTGCGCTCTAAATGATAGATCAAATTAGAGCCCTTTTCATATGGAACAGTGGAGAAGGTATCATCAGGGTCAATTTTACCCTTATCCAAATTTTGAACCAATCTTGAATATTCAAACTTTGGTAATTGACCAATAGCTTCACGAAGGTCATTCCATCCCATAATAAAATGGAATTGTCTTGTTTGCTCACCATGCAATTCACCGACAATACGTCTTTCCAAATAAACAGTCCAACCTTCGTTTAACCAGAAATGCTCCCAAGAGGCGTTGGTCACGTTATTTCCAGACCAAGAATGGGCCAATTCATGAGCAATGACATCAACTTGGGATTTGTCATAAGAAATCAAGGTTGGGGTGACAAAGGTGATGTTTGGATTTTCCATACCTCCGTATGGGAAACTTGACGGATTAATGAGGATATCATAAGTGGTCCAAATATAAGGCGTAGTAAGCTTCTCTGCAACTTGAATGAATTTTTCCAAATCTTGCTCAAACTCATTGCGTGCATCTTCAAGACGATCTGGCTCAGCATAAATGGTAGATCTTGGACCTGCTTTAACATGAGCAATGTTACCAGAAGCGATGGCAAAGAGGTAAGAGGGAATTGGGATCTTTTGTTCATAAGTAAAAATACCTTCAGCTGCGGTCAATGGGAGACCAGAGAAAACGACCGGATGCTTCGATCTAATGGTAGCATTGACAGTGGACTTAACAGCTGGCGTGTCGAAAGATGGGAACAACGAACGTGCATGCGTTGGCTCCAGTTGAGTGAAGACGTAGTCAGAGGCATCGGTCGTCTCTGGGTTAGTCTTAAGCCATTGGATAGCGGTACACTTTTCGGTGGTTTCAAAATCAATGGACAATGTGGCATCTTCACCCGCAGTGGCAAACGCTTCGATGTCAATGGCAGAGCCCCATGGTTCGACCCTGTCACGAATAACGTACTTTGCAGACAAGCCATTGAACCTGATCTCGTTGATCTTTATGAATGAGGAATCGACAACGAGTTTCGAGAATGGGTTCACAGCCGAGAGGTCGTACTTGACGTTACCCGAGATCTTCTTTTGGTTGAACTTGATCTCAATATCAAGATGGGTGGTTTGGATCTTGACATCCTTGTAGGAGGAGAGAGTCGAGAAGTCCTCCTCCGGCGAGGACCGTGGTCTCTTTTGTTCAATGATAGCTGGTAGCTTTGGCATCTTTGGTGTGGCGAGCCTAGAATGTGTCGTGGCAAAGCTTCTTTGTCTGCTATATGTCCACAATCTTTTCAGGAGCATTCAATTGTGGATGCCCAATCGAGGACTGTATCACTGGCAAGCGGAAAAAAAAAAGCGTGTGCGTGTGTGTGTGTGTGTGTGAACTGTTAAAACTGTTAAAACAATTGCGTAACGCTAGGGAGAAGTGGGGGAGCCACCGCTACAGCTGTACTACAGAGGTGTCCGGGTGTAATCTAAACCGGCAAGTGCGCCTGTTCCATCACGTGCCCTCTACTCTTGGGGAAGGTCACGTGACTGCCCTCCCGAGAAAAAAAAACCAAGAGGTTCCAATCTGCGTTTTATGCGCGCGCCTGGACCTCCAACATTTGACCTGCGCAACGTCCAACGTCACCGTGCCGTTGCTGTGGGAACGGAATTTCGGGGGACCATGTGGATGTTGAGGGCACCACGTTCCCGCAGCGAGGTTGCCAACGCGGTTCGAAGCGGAACAAGGGAGGACACTAACCGCGTCCTAGACATGGGCATCAGAGAGCACTCCCCCGTTGGAGGAGCTTTTGAGCTGCTCCCGGGCGTGGTTTGGGAGGTAGAATAAGGTGGTTTCCAGGCTGTGAGTAGGCCGGAGTTCTGCGTTGGGGCGTGGGGGTTCGCGGTGACGTTTTTCTTGACATCATTTTGGATGCGTCAGTTTATAGGAGAAAAATTACCATCGGCTACGAGGCGGTAGATTTGTTGGACATGTGGCATGGATGATGTATACTCCTGGCCGCTAATGGTGCTTTACGCCACCGGACAGAGTATAAAACGACGCGATCCCGCTCACAGCTCGCCTAGTATAGGAATCTGGAGGAGCAGAGCATGTTCAAGGCCGCCACGCTAAGAACCAGCCGCTACAGATCTTCTAGAACACCGACGCAGAGACTCCTCCATAAGATGTTTGCAGCCACCATCGATGTGCCACAGAGCCCAATTAGCCATGAAGCTCAGGACGTGCATGACCACCGCCACCACCACCACCACTTTGAGATTGACGAGGAGAAGTCTCCCTTTGCTCTCAACAAGGAGTCTACGCTGAGAGACTACCTCTACAACAACAAGCTTTGGGTTGAGAAAATGAATGAGCACAAGCCACATTTGTTCGAGACGAACGGTAAGGGCCAGAGCCCACACACGTTATGGATTGGCTGCTCCGATTCCAGATACAATGAGAACGTGCTCAACGTGAGTCCGGGCGAGGTTTTCACATTCAAGAACATTGCCAATATGATTAGTATTGACGATTTGACAACCAAGTCCACTCTGGAGTTTTCTGTCAATGTGCTCAAGGTTAAAAAGATTATTGTCTGCGGACACACCGACTGCGGCGGTATCTGGAACTCTTTGTCGTACAACGATCTTGGACCAAGCAACTCTCACTTGGCCAAGTACCTGGAACAGATTGACCAGCTGAGAGATGAGAAGCTCGAACATTTGAAGACTATTACCGACATGAAGCTCAAAGCCAAGAGACTTGCCGAGTACAACGTTATGAAGCAGTTGGACATCTTGAGAAAGCAAAAGACTGTTATCAATGCGGTGGCAAAGGGTGAACTTGAGCTTTGGGGCCTTGTCTACAACGTTGACAGCGGATATCTAGAGGTTGTTGAGGCCTGATTAGGGGGCCCGCCTTTACTTGCATAATTGTTTCTTGGTAGTTTTTTTTTGTTATTGTTTGCATTGTCAGTAAGGAGAGAGGGTTTCCCCTCGCTACAGGTGGATATGATACTGGCTTCAATCCACCACATGAAGAGCACCTTGACATGGGAAGGTGCCCGCTGCAAAAAAATGAGATTTGTATGCGCGTAAAAAAAGTTTTATTAGAAGTTTCATTTCAGTTCTCTCGCTATATATTTTTAAAGTTATATCCATAGACATCCCGTTTTAGTTGACCTTCCTGGCCGTAGCAACCCAGTAACGGAAATGTAATGTTGTATGCTTTTTTTGTGTGCCCACGGTATAGATGCGCATAACGGTTTTTTTTTTAAAAAAATAATATCAACTGGACGCGTAACCAGGGGGACGCGTCAAAGATACCACAGATATCACTAGCAACAGCGATATCACGTGCTGCTCACTTATCTCCACTATCTGTGGCCACAATCTCCCGTCCGGCAAGACAGCGAAGAACGAGCCAGACGACACGTCAGAGATTGATTTGCGGCAGCACGGGGCCTCCACACGCCCCGCACCTTCTCTCCCGTCTCTGCAGACGGCCACCCTGGTCCTCTATCAAGACTCGCCCCCCTTCCTGGGGGGTGATGGGGCTGCTTAGAGGTCTGACGCGTCGCGACTGGTGCAGGACACACAGTCTTCTGACACACAAGACACAGATATCCTTGTCCCCCCATAACCTTCTCGTTGCTCCAGCTGTGCGCCACACAACCCAGAACCTGCTCCGTTATCTTCGAATTTGAGACATTTTCGAAACACGGAAGGGGAGCACGTACATACGCAAGCAAACAGTTCGTCCCGGAACGGCCTTAGCCCATCCACGTTGAGCGGTGTGACAAGAAGTGACACATTCGAGCAACACGATCCCTGATAAGAAACAAGGACCAGGAGGCTGTGCGTGGTCGCGGACCACAACCTCCTCCTCTTCCACACCCCCCAGAGGCAACGCTTGCGGCGAGGCCAGGCACCCTGCCCTTGGAGCAGCGTAGCAATCCTTGGCCATCCCCCCTGGCCCCCCATTGCAGCTCAGCTCGGAGCAGATAGTCGCTCTCCCCACTCCCGCCCGTGCGCTTCCGCATATGTATGTGTGTGTGTTTCCCCAGGCCGCAGTGACACAATTTTGACGTGATCTGGATTCTGCTACCGGCGGCTGCTCCCGGGTCGCCTTGGCCTTATCAGCTCTCTTCTCGAGGGCCCGAGCCACCGAGAGCCTTCTCCCCTCAAGCTGGCCACGGTGGGCAATTGACAACACAGACACCAGTGGCTGTAGCACTAGTGAGCGGGAGGCCAGCAACGACAGCGAGCGAGAGGGCAGGAGGAGATCCTGGGCTCGAACTGCCGCCCGCACCCCCCTGTAGCGTGGCCCCCAAGTCCCCGAGTCCACAGCTTCCAGGGCGCTTCCATTTTCTCTTGCGGAAGCGTTATCGGCTCCACGATCCAGAGTCTGGTGCCAAATAGCGTGCATAAGTACATGTATATATATATCCAGGCACGCTCCGCACACCCCTCCCCCTCTCGGCAATAATACAACAACAACAACAACAACTTCCTCCGCGGCGGTTACACCGACAAGACACAGTACACAGGGCGGCTAGCTCACGACAACGTCTTCTGACCCGCTCTTTAAATGGCCCCGTTCCACTCGTACGCAGAAGAGCCGAATCCTGGTTTGCCACCCATGCGTCACGATTACATGATGTCTAACGCCACCCGGGCTGGGGTGGGCTTATCACAGGCGCCACAGAACCCCAATTCTATGCCGAGCCGGTCTCAGTACACGCCTATATCCATCCAGCCTGGCTCGAGCCCGGTGTCTGCGGCCTCGTCAAGACCTTCGACGCACGGGAGAGAGTTCTCTCCTCTAAAGAAGAAAAGATCGACGTCCTCGTCCAATTCTATCCCTGGCTCGAAGGCTTTCCAGGAGAGCATGCTCTTGCTCAACTCGGTCAAAGTGCATTACCCGAAATACGAAATCCCTGATGACATGCTCAGATTTATCCCAGATTCCCAACTGAACCTGATTCGCCCCTTGCTATATGAATCTTCGGAGGAGAAGGAGTCCTTCATCTGTAAGAAAAAGTATGCCACAAACGTTGACGAACGAACTTTCCTCTCCGTTTATGAATTCTTGCTTAACGACTATTGGATCATTTGGGATTACCACACTGGTTACATTTTCTTCACAGGGTTATGGAAAGCTGCCGGGAACACAAAGACTGACATTGTCAAATTGGTTGAAAATATACCTAGTATAAGCTCACAGGTGAGGAGGGTTCGTGGCGGATTCTTGAAGATCCAGGGAACGTGGTTACCTTTTGATACCTGCAAGTCTTTGGCTAAGAATTTTGCGTTCCCAATTAGATACTGCCTTGTTCCGTTATTCGGTCCAACTTTCCCTGATGAATGTTTGAAACCGGGCGACGACCATTATGGTAAGCTTGTTGATTTGAATGACCCACCAAGCTCAAAAGTTAGACGTAAACCATCGGTTGCTGTTGCTAGGGAAGTTGCACCAAGAGTTTCTAAACCGGTCCCAAAGAAAAGATCGCAATCTGATAGTACCGTTCAACGCCAAAAGAATGGAATTCCTATCGTGGAAATGGAGGAAGTACTTAAGGCTTCCAAGCAGCTTCACGATTTGTCAACTTCTTCGTTGGGCTTACGGGGTGCAGATGGTATCGCTCGCGAGCGACAGCTCTCTTTTAATTATGGTGGATTTGTTTGGTCTTGGCATGATGATAACAATTTGACAATATTGGGCAAAGATGACGAAGCGATTGTTGATGATGACGACGAAGAGTTATCTCCATCTACGGCTTCAAACTCAAACTGTCGTCATAATTCAACTGTTTGGTCAAATCAATTACGAGACTTGAGCTTATCTTCAAATTTGCCGTCTCCGGTTTATTCAAAAGGTCAGTCAACTTCGCCATCTTTCTCGAACGCAACTCCTGCAGCTACTACTTCAACGACGCCACCTGGAACTCAGTACACAACGTCGTCAAGTGACTTGAATATACCACAGTCACCACAACAGGAGGTTCTTACAGAAACAATTCCGAAGGGTTACGCAGGTGGTTATGATTCTATTTGGAAAGCAGCTCAACAATTGATGACTTTCAGCTCAAACGCCCATCAAAGTCACAATGCTCTCGTTAGTGAAAGCTCAGAAAGAGAAACACCATTGCATCAAACTACTAAACAAGAGACCACAGTTACAAAGATGGATATTGGTGATATGTTAAGTACTGGCTTTTGAACAAGGCGATTATTTGCTCTTACGATATTTTTTTTATATTGGCTTAAGGAGGATGGGTGCTTTTATAATATATTGATTACAGAGATATGGTTCAAGGTTTATGGTGGCCTCAAGGATGTATGCGATCATGTTCAGCTGGGTCTGCATGTGTCATTGAACTGGGAAGGATATACCTTCCTTTTGGTTTAATCTGCTTTTTGGGGAGTGATTTTTTAGGGTGCTAACATCACAGGTTTGGTGTTGGATATTAAGATTAAGGTTTACGGGGATACACTCGCTGGTTATATATGGCATTGATATACGGTTACACAAGTTTTGATAAAAGGCGTAGCCAATTCAGTTCAGGGCCGCATCTGCGATGGGTTGTTAGGTAATCATGCTGACATAATTTTTTTTTTTTTTTTTTTAAAGGATTTCAAATTATTAGCTGGTTGAGATGAGCTGAGAGAACGGCAAAATATTACCAGAGTGAAACCAGGGATTCCGCTTTGTTTTAAGATTGAGGATGGCTACGGAGACTCAACCCAAGGCTGCAGATGCTCTACCTACCTCGGAGCAATCCGTAAAGCGCGTACCGAAGCGCCGTTTTGTTGGAAGAAAAGAGAGTCCAGTTTCATCAGATGGTTCGCTTGTCAAATCCACGAGGGCTAGGGCCCATGTTGGTCGTGCTATGACACAGATTCCACAAGAAATTCTGGAAGATAGAGAGCTGAACGAAGCCATCAAGCTTCTACCATCAAATTACAATTTTGAAATCCATAAGACGGTATGGAACATCCGTAAGAACAAGGCCAAAAGAGTTGCTCTTCAAATGCCAGAAGGTCTCTTAATCTATTCGCTTGTCATCTCTGATATTTTGGAGCAATTCTGCCAATGTGAAACTTTGGTAATGGGTGATGTGTCATATGGTGCATGCTGTATTGATGACTTTACTGCCCGTTCATTAGAATGTGACTTCATTGTTCATTATGCACACTCATGCCTCGTTCCCATTGATATTACCCTCATTAAGGTTCTTTACATCTTCGTTACTATTTCCATCGACGAATCACATCTGATGAACACTTTGAAGCGTAACTTTCCAGCAGGATCCCGTATTGCTACATTTGGAACGATCCAGTTCAACCCAACGATTCACGGAATAAGAGACAAACTTGCTAGTGATACAGAGAAGCCAATATACACCATTCCGCCACAAATCATGCCATTATCCAAGGGAGAAGTCCTCGGATGCACCTCGCAGAGAATGGACAAAGACGAAATTGATGCAATGGTGTATGTTGGCGATGGTCGCTTCCACTTAGAATCCGCTATGATTCACAACCCGGAGATTCCAGCATATAGATACGATCCATACAACAGAAAATTCACTCATGAGTATTATGATCAAGAACAAATGGTGAAGGTTCGGGAAGAAGCGGTGGAGACTGCCAGAAAATCCAAAAAGATTGGTCTTGTCTTGGGTGCCTTGGGGAGACAGGGAAACGTTAATACATTAGCCACTTTAGAGAAGGAATTGACAGGACGAGGAAAGACAGTGGTGAAGATTATTCTTTCGGAGATTTTCCCGCAAAAGCTTGCTATGTTTGATGATATTGATGCCTTTGTCCAAGTGGCTTGCCCAAGATTGTCAATAGATTGGGGATATGCTTTCAATAAACCATTGTTAACTCCCTATGAGGCAATGGTAATGATGGAAAAGGATAGAAAGTGGGATAAGGACTACTACCCAATGGATTATTATGGAAAGGACGGCTATGGACGTGGAAAAATCCCAGACCACTCTATGGTTAAATAGATACAAAAAAAAAAATGCATCGTCCTTAATTCAAACATTTTAATACTTGTATAGATCACCAACACCGAGAAGTGTGGCAACGTCAAATGCAGTGAATTCTAGAATGTCATCTTCATCATCCTCATACAGCATACGAACAATCTTGTAGAACACATCATAGAGCTTGATGAACTTCATAGAGCTGCCTGTAATGACGTTGTTAGCAATCGATGCAGATGAAATATTGAAGACAGCCTGTTGAATATCCACCAGTGCGGATGGGAGGAACTCATGCAGTTGGAGCTCAACCTCCTGAAGTTTCTCCTTGCCAAAGAGTTTATTTTCTATTAGAGAATGATACATGAAATAGTCTTCGTCTGATTCGATCTGCTCAAGTGGGAACACAAGCTGAATGAGCTGTTGGTGGATGTCCAAACCAGCATCTTTCAGAAGGAGCGTGTACTGCTCTTCAACAAGGCATTGTTGAAGTGTATCAATATCCCCTTTAAGTGCTTCAAACCGGAGAGAGAGGGATGGAACAACCATGATCTTCGATGATCGCT
>JAKTVL010000124.1:0-26194 GCA_030557175.1 Petasospora japonica
TAACCCTTAAGCGAATGGACAACCAAATCACCGTTCCAATAGTCAGAATAAACTTTGCACATAGCAAGGCCAAGACCTAGTTTATATTTTGCTGGTCTTTGAATCAGATTAATTAAAGTTGCCTCTTTCATTCTGTTATCGTCGATGCCACCGACAGAAGTATGCATAAGAGTCTTTCTAGCTTCCAAATTTGAGGCTCTACTTCCAGCCATGGCTTCCAAATCCAGATTTGGTAGCTTGTGGAAATTTGAAAGCGATTGACGAGCCAACACGGGATCTTTAGCAAAAGACCAAGATTTCGATATTGGCTCCATATCAAGACCACCCCCACGGTCCGAGAAGCGGAATCCAACATTATCACGGGAATCAATAAGATATACTTTAACTGGCGGTGGGGTATCGCCTGGTTTTGGATTTGATGCAATGAAGTGTTTAACAGTGGCTTCATAACAGTTACGAAGGATCTCACCTAGCATGTAATGTAAATGCGAAGTGAGGAAATAAAAGTTCAAGTCCTTTGCACCCTCGATGACAAGCTCAGGCATCTGGATGCCCGGGTACAAGTTCTCAATGAACTGAGCAGCATTATCAGCAGAGATTTGTAAATGCTCGGAAGCAGAGCATTTGAAGAAGATGTCACCAATGAATTGCTTTGAACGACCACTTTCCATAAAATTCTTTGTGGAGGACAAATGCTCTTCGATGATCAAACGTCTCGAGATTCTTGCTCTCAATAAAGATGAAATCAATTCATCCAATTGATCTCTCGGAAGAGCATCCAAGATACAGCATTCTAAGGCACCCATCATCAAGTTTGGCAAGTTGAGTAAGTTAACATCGGTCAGGACATCTTCCAACATGAGACAAAATTTCTCGTTATCTTCAATCGTCTCAATCTTTGGAATTTTTCTAAATCTTTCGAAAATATCGTAGTACGATTCGTACACCTTGGCCAAATGAAAGTTATTGACAACACTAAATGGTAAAACTTGCAATTCTCTGAGCTTGAGCGTTATACGTACAGGTAATTCCAGTCTCACAAAGTTTGCACTTGCAATGATCTTGCTCTCTGTCAGAGTCTTACCGTACATAGCAAGATGCTGTAAAGTGACCGGGTGAGGGGTGCGGCGACTCCAATCCTTCACCACCGTGTTCTGATAGAAGTGCTGCGGGTTCAAGTAAGGCGAATGGGTAGGGAACGGGCCCAGATCGGCGAGATGGGCAGCAATGTCCTCGATGTGTTTGTGGTAACGAGAGAAGTCTGCCTTAGCAGTGAGCTCCACGCCTAAGTCTGGAGAGCTTGCCGGGGTCGTGTGCAGCGTGGCTAGCGACCTTGTGGAGAGGGTGAGAGTATTGCGGAAAGTTCGTAGTCTGAGCATGATAGTGGGGGATGCCTCTGCATACGATAAGCAGAACGGGTGCTCTGAGTGGACACCTGACGAGAAGACACTTAGTCCTGAAAAGCCTCTTGCCGACCTCAACAACAGGGTGAGAAGGGTCAAGCAGAGACAGGGGAAGAGGGTGGATGTGGTGGTGTTATATGTCTTTTCGGTCCCAGGCGATGGACCAGCGGGCGCAAGTAGTAGTAGATCGGGACAACACAAGAGACTGCAGCTCGTGGCGGATTGCGGCGAGATCGAGCTAATTGGACCGTGTTGGAGGGTGGTCTCGGTTAGTGTAGAAGGCGTTTAGAGACGACGTTGAACCTTTGTTTCCCAGGGCTGCCTCAAAATTTGGACTCTTCTGACGTAGATGTCATGAGACCGCTTGAGTCACATATTTGCTGGCGATTGAGAGGGACGCGCAAATCGGCGCAATCTCGGACATTCGGCACGGTCACCTCTTGCGCCGTTTGGCGCGATTAGTGAAGCTACGCCGAACAGCGCTCGTAACGTTGCCTGATTGGGCACTGGCGTGTGCGAGTGCTCGAAGTAGCGAAATATAACTTCCATCGGGGAGGCCAGCTAACAACCTCTCGCCCCCAAGCCGTCGGAGCCACTGCCGCGTGCACTACGAGAACCGAGGAACACCGAAATGTCAACACCAGCCCGCAGAAGGCTCATGAGAGACCTCAAAGTAAGTGTGCAAACCACGGCTGTTGTTTGGCGACAGGCGCGTTCGTGGAGAGAGAGAACCGGCGCGTGTTTTGCCTCCCCACCCTTTGGTGGCGTTAAGCGGCACGCCCTCACCAACAAGAGCATGTACTAACTTTGATTGTACACAGCGTTTACAGTCTGATCCGCCTGATGGTGTGTCTGCGACTCCTCTGTCGGATAACGTTATGATATGGTGAGTAAATTTGCTTTGCTTTATGTCTGTGAGGGTGCACTGAAGACTAATCTCATTTCAATAGGAACGCGGTGATCATTGGGCCGTCAGATACTCCATTTGAAGATGGCACGTTCCGTCTTGCAATCAACTTTGATGAACAGTACCCAAATAAGCCACCGCATGTGAAGTTTATTTCTACAATGTTCCACCCCAACGTGTACGCCAGCGGCGAACTCTGCCTCGACATTTTGCAAAACAGATGGTCCCCGACTTTTGATGTTGCGTCAATCCTGACATCAATTCAGTCCCTCCTTAACGATCCGAACGTTTCATCCCCAGCAAATGTCGAGGCTGCAAATTTGTACAAGGATCATTCTTCACAGTACACCAAAAGAGTGAGGGAAACAGTGGAAAAGAGTTGGGCTGATGACCTTATGGACGATGAGGATATGGCGCTGAGCGACGATGAGTGAACTTCTTCTCTGGAGACTGATCCACCCATTCGCCCACAACACAACCATAAAGAACGCTTACATATACTCAAAACGACAGCCGATGTCTAACGCTTTATTTTCGTTTCTTGTTTCCCCTCTCTGTGGCATGAGAGTGAACTTGATGAACCTGTTCATTATCTGCTGCAATTTTGCCTCCGGCCTGCTCTTTCTCTTGCTCTTTCTTTTGCTGATTTCCCCCCTTCTTCTTCTTTTTTTTCTCTTGCCCACCCCATTTATTGCATACCCCAACGGTTTATAGGTAGTCATGGTATCTTCTTTTTATTCCCTTTTCATTCTTTTGGTGTTTGTTTTCCGCATCTTCCTTCTCCTCTTTTTTGTCCTCCCTCTACATGCAGGTTATACACGGAATGCATGTCTCCTTTAATATGCTAGTTTATATATGTACGTAATGGTGATTTATGGTCTACTTCAGCCACAGATAGTACCATTTCTTGTTTTTCACCCTCAAAGCCTGTTCCTCCTGCTGTTTCTTTTGGGTTTCAAGCCGTGCTTGTTCTTCCTCCCTCTTCAAATCAGCCAAAAGCAGTGGGTTTTCAGGAACTTCACCCATAATGTCTTCTTCGCCAACGGTCCGGTCCCTATAAAGGGCAAGCATACTGATTAGTGCGGCAAAATAAACAACAACCTTACTCACCGGGTCCAGCCGTCTTGTCATCTTTTTAAAATCAGCACGTCTCGACTCAGTGGTGTTCCATAAATCAACGTCGGGAAGCTTCTTAACAGCGTCTTTAGGCCCTGGAGTGCTTGTCCTGATCCTTGAGGGCGTTTCAAAGGGCAGGTCCTCCGGCTGCACATGTGGAGCCAGGTTGTCCTTCAACCCTTCACGAACACCCCAGTTACCATAAGATATGTAGTAAGCCATACGCTTCTGGTCGGGTGTCAATTTGGACCAGTGCTGCTTCATGCGTTTCTCAATCTCGTCGACAACCTGATCACGGTGGAACTGGCTCAGCGAGTCAAATTTGCGCGGGTTGGCCATCACAGGCTTCGTGTCGATGTGCTCAAACGTCTCCTCATTGCCCAGGATCCCCTCAAAGATGCCTTTCAAGCTGGAAGACACGAGCTCTGCTCTCTGACGCGCAGAGATCTTCGGGTCAGCATCGGCCCTCTTCTTCCTCTGCACGCGCTGCGGGGGCGGGGCCGGCGGCGGTGCTGTGGACAAGAAACGCACAAGACGGGCTTGAAAGACTGGCTGGCGGGTTCGTAGGAGCATCTCGAGCTGGCGGCAGTGCTGTAGTCCCGTACCTGGTGAGGAGCGAGAGGGACGAGGTGGCAACCCGCAAAGAGTGAAAGATCGCGCGCAGCTAGCACGTCCTGGCCGTAGTTAAGCGCGATGGCGCTTCCAGCCAAACAGACGGGCAAAAACAGGGAAAAGAGAGCGGGCCAAGAACGGGGCCAACGTTCGCGAGGAAACTGGCTGTTTGGCGGATTGGAACATCCCATTTTGCAAGTTTTTGGAAGGCGTGTTCACCAAGTAAACAGGGCGGACGACGACCAGCGGCTGACGACGAGCACCATCACGGGGCCAGCACATGAACCCGTACTACACGCAGATGGCCAAGGAGGACAGCAAACACGGCAAGGGCGCCAGGGGCGCCAACGGTACGAAGGACGGCATGTCGATCTCGTCGCTGCTGGGGGACGACACCAAGGAGACGAGCAACGGCCACAGCGGTCAGGAGCAGGAGCAGGAGCAGGAATCGAAGCGGGCGGCGGCAGACGTACTGCCAGAGGAAGCAGAGGAGCAGCGAAAGCCAAAGGCAGAGGCAGAGCCAGAGCCAGCCAAGGAGCCAGAGTCACGCAGAGCGACGAGGCGGTCGACCCGTGTTGCCATTGAGTCCATAGTGGATCAGGAGGACAAGCCCAAACCTGCGCCGAAGACGAGAAAGCCGCGTGCAACGAAGAAGAAGTCTGCAGATGTCGAGATCATCATTGAGCAGCCCGAGCAGTCGAAGCCGAAACCAAAGCCAAAGGCCCATCCGCAGAGCCAGGAACCTCCCCAGCACGTGTTCGCTGTTCAGACATCGCCCTCTGGCATGAAGCCTAACATCTTCAACCTTGTCAATGGACCGACACTGGCTGCCGATGCTGCCCCAGCTCCTCCACCGAAGCTTCCACCGCTTGCCCAACACCATCTTCCTCATATTGCTCTGTTCCAAAACACTCCAAATGCACCATCTGTATCAAAAGAAGAGATGGCGAAACCATACCAACCAACCGCACCAGCCGAACAGCAGTCACAACCACAATCACAATCTCAATCACAATCTCAACCAGAGCAAGCGCAGACAACCTCATTACCATCCCAAGATTCAAACAATTCTACTCCATCGCAACCTAGAGTGCTCAATGGTATGGTGGAGTCACCAATGCTTCCTTCACAAGCTGGTCTTGTGACTAAACCGGTAACGATGAGCAATGTGGACTCTACAACCCTGACATCACAGTCAGATACGACGCAACAGCCACAGACAGATAGCACTACAAAGGGTAAAGGCGGGAAGAAGCGTAAGGCTGAAACCCCAGCTTCTGCATCGGGCGCAGCTCCTGCAAAGAAGGGAAAGAAGAAAGCTAGTACAGGGTCTGGCACAGGGTCTGCAGGCACAACACCTGCAATTACCGAACCACCAGAGATGTCATACACTGAGACCATGAATAGTAAACTAAAACAGCCAAACCCAAATTGCTCGATCCCACCGCCCGTTGTTCTTGACGTGACTCCCTCTTCAAAGGACAATGGAAATCCGGAAGAACCAATCATTTCCATCCATGTTCCACTACGTACGCCAACAGATGGTCCAGGATCTGCTCAGGTTGTGTTCAACGTTATGAAAATGTGCGAAGATAAATATGGCTGGAGTGCTGTTCATCCGAACGCTACCAAATTTTCAATGGACATGTACAATGATGACGATTTAGATGACGATGATGACGATATGGAAGATGAGGACGAAGAAGAACCTGGAAAGGAGAAAGAGCCAAAAGAGCCAAAAGAGCCAAAAGAACAAAAAGAACAAAAAGAATCAAAAGAACCAGTCAAGATTGATGGACGTAAATTACAAAAGGGTAAACCAAAGATTGGTCAATATGATGTTAATGACCCCTTTATTGATGATTCCGAAATGCTATGGGAGGAACAGCGTGCTTCAACAAAAGATGGATTCTTTGTCTTCTGGGGTCCACTTGTTGAGGAAGGAACTTCAGCGCGTATTGAACGTGCTGATGGTACTGTTAAGAGAAACAGAAAAAAGGGAGCATCGGTTACACCAGTTGGAACAGCTGCTACCAAGAAAAGAGTTGGTGCTGCATCAAGACAACAGAGCCCCAAACCAACAACTTCAAATGCTTCAACGGCTAAAAAACCACTGATGAAGATTGCTCCTTATATCCCGGTCGCACCAAAGCCATGACGATGAAAAATCTATAATAATGTACATAATGTCATATTATTTTTTTCTTATTTATCTATACTTATTATAAATAAGCGAAGATCTAGTGTAACCTAGAAGAACATGGAAAAACAGCGATTAAAAGAGGCCAGAATCATTTCTGCGGTTGTTTCTTCTGGCGAATAAACTCTGAAAGAGAATCAAGTGCCACAGAAGCAAACTCAACGTTGGTGGATTCATCATTACATTTCTTCCCCAGTTTAAGTTTCTCATTCGTCACCGAAACAATTTCAGAGAGCAAGTCCTGTGGAAATCGTTCCTTAATCCCAATTAGCATGTTCAGAAATCCAAGCAAAGTCTTGAAATGAGGTCCATCGATAACTTCTCCAGAAAATGTTTCGTCGAGGCACTCACGAGCCAATGCATAAATGTCATCAGCACGAGTTGGTGTCAGTTCAATATAATGACGCTTTGGAAGCGGCGGTGGAGCAGCTGATCCTTCATCGCTGACATTCAAGGATGTCTTCTCAAGTGCCCCAGTAATGTCATCCACAGAAGAACGTTCACGAATCAAAAAGTCTTTCAAAACGTTCAGAACGCCAGCTTTAGCAGATTCCAATGGCGCTGTCGTTAATGTATCAACAATGAATTCGTAAGCGTCATCTTCTTCCAGATTTGTCAACACACGAACAAACAAAGTAAACAGAATCAATCTGAAGATAGGTTCAGCATCGGTACATGCGAAGTGGATCGTTGATTGCAGGAAAAGAATGCGGACGTATCTAGGAATAGCCTTGAAATCCTCGGTAGTAGCTTTGGTTACTGCACACCAGTCATAGAAAAGAACAGAATCCAAACACCCCTTCGACGCAAACTGTGGAGATAAGAGAGCAGGAGAAAGCAAACGAATATGAATACAGAGAGCCTCCAACAGGGAGACCGATTGACGTGTAGGTGTGCTTCCGTTTGTAAGATCGTCATTGGAGTATTGTGTGAAAAGGGCAAGCAATCCAATAGGAGAACGTGGAATGGTCTTTTGCTCTGGATGGAAAGAAGATTCAATATAATCATTCAGACATAATCCTACGGTGCCTTGGATCAACTGATCATCTTCGGTATCATCTTCGAGGGTTTCCTTCTTCTCCTTAACCACTGTGATAGCCTTTTCAATCAAATCCACCGACTCCTTCTTCACCTTAGCGAATTCATCTTCCAAGTCTATATCAAAGCTCATTGCTAATCCCACAATACGTGAGAACACCTCTCTCGTTGAGGTATTGAAGTCACGTTCTTGATTTCCCATGATCGGAATCTTTCCCATCTCTTTCAATTTGAGTTTGGCGAAGAGTTCAATAGACTGTCCCAAACTACGCTCTTTAAATCCGATTGATGAGATGTGAGTAACAAAACTTTGTAACAATGTTCTTTGAAGATAGTTCTCATCATCATCAAGTCTGTGTGCTTCCTCTTGTGTGATTCCATGTTCTTCGAGCCAATTGAGGGGCTTTAATGGTGGGATGTAATCTCTTGCAAATGTGTAAAGTCTGCGGAGAAAGAATCGCTGACGACCGGTATACTTTGTGTACTCGACGAAACAACTCAAGACACATGAAAGCGCCATGGCAAGGAATTTTGACGGATAGATAGTATTGATTCGTCTCATAGAACTTGACAAGAGCTCCAGAAGCGTGTATATCTTCAAGTCCAAGATATAGTCTTTCTTGGGTGTATCGTTCTCTGAATAGTCAAGTGCACTGAGTAACTCAATGCTCTTAATGAAGAGCTCCTTGGCATTACCAGTCTTTGCGAGAATATCAAAAATGCGCATTGAAAGCTTTACACAGTCCGAGGATTTCAAGCCAGCGCCTTCGTAGTCCCATTCGAGTTCAAAGAAGGGTAGCAGCATGCCTGGAATGTCCCATCCAATCTCTTCCACAATGTCGGGGTTCTCCTCCAGAACACCTTGCAGCGCACGCAAAAGCACAGCCTTGTCGTCGTCACTGAAACGCTGTGGGTTCTCCAGATTGATGTCCAGTACTGTGGCGTAGGAGATGTAGTCATTGGTAACCTGTTTGGGGGTGTTAGTTCTCTGTCTTGCCATCGCCACCGTACACAGCACACAGAGCTGCAGCTACTCACTCTCAGGTCTTCAACGGCATTCTCAATATACTCTACAATGAGCTCCACAGGAAGATCCTCTGTCTCAGTGTCCGACATTGGTAGTTATTGGAGTTAATTTCAGTACTCAGGCGTTTAGCTGCTGTTGACTGCTGACTTTGTCTTGGAGTTAAAGAAAGGTCCAGGCCATTGAGCCATCTAGCCGCGAACAGTACAAGTTCGCGAACAATAGGCCCCAATTGAGGGGATCACGTGATGATCACATAGTTAGTTGCACACATCTTCGAGCCCAGAGCTATAGTCCGATGCTCTGGCACGTTGGATGCAGATTGTAGTCTGCTGAGTGATGTACATACACATGCAGAGTAAGAGAGAGCTAAATTTCGATCAGCGAAGACGTGGGAAGACAAGCTTATTTAAAGCTTGTGAACGGGCAAAATATGCTATCCAGAACATTACAAATCACACCGTACAGCAGGATCTGTAGATGGTCAAGGGCCTCTTGACCGCTTCTAGGGGCAGAGGGTGTCTTTCTCTGGGTCAGCTAATAGTCCTGAAAAGCTGTACTACAAAGTGCAATTGGCCCCATTGGCACCTTGAAGTAAAGCAGAGGAGTGGCAGAGCTTTACCGCAGTTATTGCGGGACCCCCGCAATAAATACTGTAAAGTCCGAACAGAAGAGCCCCCAACTCCCAACTCCCAATTCAGTTAGCAGTCATTCGTTGTCGCTACGACTCAGAAGAAAGAGGATATCGCCCCGGTCGTTAAAATCTGTTGCGTTCTTTATCTGGAGAGTCATCTAAGGCTAGGCACGTAGCTTCCGCCGTAATTACAGATCCAATGAAGAGATCCATGATCTGCAGAGATGGTCTACAGATAACTGGATGTGCGCCAAACCATAGAGCACTGCTCCCATTGATTGGAGGTTATTCTGCTCCTGGTCGAATCGGCTCTAGTGTGAATGCCATGTGCTGATGGATTTAGGGGTTATGATCGATACTACTATGGGATACTCACAGGAACTAATGAGAGGCTTATCAACAACATGACGCACACGCCCTTGAAGGAGGACAGACTCTACACAGCAGTCTCTATCCAGGTCTGTATTCACTGTTTCTCACTTCTGCTTCAGAATGAATAGCCCAAGACCGTATAAACGTCTGACGATAAATGACCGATGATGGCAATGGTCTCTGTGACGGGGATGGGCCCATAGTCGTGGCCCTGTCCATGAAAACTCCCCGAGCAAGGCCGAAGAATACGGCATGACTACACCCCACAAGGTTGCCTTCAATGATATAAAAGACGGACCACCCTTTCCTTGGCGCTTGGAGAGAGCACTTCCTAAGATTTTTCAGGGTACTGCAATGTCAGGAGAAAATAAACAGAAGCTTGAGTCTCTTCCGGCTCTGGAGAAGATGGTGGAGTTTCTCTCTCCAATTCTTCTAGACTGGAAGTACAATGAGAAACCACTCGTCATCTCGCTCTCTGGTCCACAGGGTTCAGGAAAGTCATATCTTTCTTCCCAACTCCTGGTATACTTTGCCACAGCTTTTCCAAAGCTGAATACAATTACACTTTCGACTGATGATCTCTACCTCTCTCACGCTGAACAGGATAAAGTCAAGTACGAATACGCATCGAACCCGCTTCTCAAGGGAAGAGGCTTACCAGGTACACATGATGTTGATTTGGCGTATAAGCTTCTCTCAGACCTTGATAACCGAAAATCGGGATTTCGAGTTCCGAGATACGATAAGAGTGCCTTCCTCGGTGAAGGGGATCGAACTCCAAAGGAGGAGTGGGAGACTGTTACTGAACCGATTGATATTGTCATTTTTGAAGGTTGGTTTAATGGATTTACACCCTTTGACAGTGATGAAGGCATCACAGAAATTTACAATGAAAGCCCACTCTTGACGAAGTTCAAAATTGAAGACCTATTTGACGTCAATTTCAATTTGTCTTCATACCTCAAGATCTGGGATTTCGTTGATGTTGATATCTTCTATGACTGCGATAACATTAATAATGTCTACGATTGGAGATTACAGCAAGAACACGAACTTATTGCTAAAAGAGGAAGTGGCATGACTGATGAGCAAGTTAGAGACTTCATTGAAAGGTACATGGTGGTCTACGAGTTGTACTACCGTGACTTCACCCATTTAGGAATCAAATCCACCTCAAAGGGTAGACATTTGAGATTGAAAATTAACAAAGACAGATCAATTGTTGGTGCTGAAGTCTTTTGACTCTTTCTTCTGCCATGGAGTTTTCGATCAAATTTCTGGTGTGTTCGGTACATCCGAGAATAAGCCAATAAATGTATCAGGTTCGTTTTGGATAGATGTTGCTATACGAGCACGTTTCCGATGCTGGAATTTTCTTTCATATGATGTCTTCCTGGAGGTCTGCATAATTGCGCTTCCGTAAATGCTTCCGTCTGTATGTGGAGGAGTTTCAAATGATCCTCTGGTGTTGTTTATGCCCTTCTTGATGATGTTCATTTCAGATCTCATATCATTTTGTACTTTAAGCATTCCCATCATTTGCTTGCTGAAGCCAAGTTGTAATTTTGCCATCTGATCAAGTCGTCTACTGCATTTCAACACATTATCAGTGAGAAAATCCAAACTAGTAATGTTCCTTTGGTTGCTGAGCTGAATGACTGATGACTTCATCTCTTTAACTTCCTGAGATACTGACGCAAAGGAACCCTGTAATTCAATGACTTTGTCGCCAGTATGTGATACAGCTGATTGGAAGTCTCTGCTGCCATTTTGAATTTTGTTAAGTGTTTGTAAGACGGATCCAACCTGCCCATTGAGATCTTTCAAAGACTGATCCAAGTCCCTCAACTTGTTTATTGGAGTATTGGCCACTCCCTCATGGTCAAATTTCTTACTCAAATCAACGTATATGGATTCAAGTTTCTTCAGAGAATTTGCCATTGACCTTGAGTTACCGGAATCTTTGGCTTGTGTGGCAGAGCACTTCTGTACTATCCCAGTCATCTTGGTGATACCTTTCTTCAACTCACTGGTGACAGATTGAAGAGCTTTGGAATTGGCGGAAAACTCTTTTGTCAACATTGTGGATTTCTGTCTTAAATCAATAGATTCCATTTCAAGTCTTCCGGACCATTTGACGAGTTCCTTACCAAAATCGATGTCTTCTTCTTCTGTTGAAACGCAATCCCCTTCTAATACTCCGGTCCGCTCCTCATGCGATTGACGCGTGCTTTCTATCCTCTTAAGGGTCTCAGAGCCCTCCTCATTGTGCTTATTCCGAGACTTTGTTCCTGATTCTGACTGTAATGGCATCGTTATTCTAGCCGCCCTGTTCAAAACTCTTGTTTTGCTCTTTTTCAAAGCGTAGGTGGTGGTAACTGAAGATTCCAGTGCTGTGGAGATAGCATAGAGGAGGCTGGGGGCATCGCTCTTTATATAGAAAATGAGGAATTTGCCGCCGTAACATGATTCTACATAATAGCTCCTGAATCTTTTCAATGCTCATTTAATAGATAGCAAATGTTATTAATCCTCTTCAATGCTCATCATAGAAATTTCACTGTATGTTTTAGGCATGGCGCCGTTTAGAGGCGACCTTAGCACTTTTACTTCACGCGTAGCGGCATCCGGGCAGTCTTGGAACCACGGATGGACAATGGCATCATGGATTCCAATGCGTTTACTTGGGTCTACCAGTAGAAGCTTCGAGATGAGATCCAAAGCCATGTCTTCAATGGTATCAAAGAAAGGAGAATAGAAGGCGTACTTTCCCAATTGGATCTGTTCACGCATCGAAGGTGGTCCCAGCTCATCACTGAACGGTGGGAATCCAACAAGGCAAACATACAATAGAACGCCAGCACTCCAAAGATCAACCTGTTTGGAGTACATTCTGGTGGATTTGAGAACTTCCGGAGCGACGTACGCGGGTGTGCCACAAAGTGTGTTGGTGAACTCGTGTTCCCCAATGAACTTGGCCAAACCAAAGTCTGCAATCTTTACATCCACATGAATCTCGTCGTCATCCCATGGGCCAGTTTGCACTTGTGTTGCATTTGTTCTCCTTGTTATGCTCAATAGGATATTCTCCGGTTTTATGTCCCTGTGAATAATATCTCTCTCGTGAAGATATAACAATCCTTGAAGCATTTGTTTGAAGATCGCCTTGGTCTCATTTTCTCTCAAATGCTGTTTTTGAACAATTCTTGTGAAGAGTTCTCCATCATTAACCTTCTCAAGGACCAAGTATGTCGTCACGGTGTGTTTGTTGATTGGCTCAATGAACCTATCAATCAAACCCACAATATTTGGATGCCTAATCTCCAATAGAACTTGTAGTTCTTGATTAAATTGTTTAGCGCTTTTCTGATCATCCATTCTCTGTGGCTTGAAAACCTTTACTGCGACACTTTGGCCTGTCTTTCTGTTAAATGCCTCGTTTACCGTGGCATAATGTCCTGAGCCCAGCTCTTTCCCCATAGAATACAAATCAGCAAATGTTCTTCCAGCTTTGGAGGCCTGACTTTCAGAAGTTGCAGGACAGTTTTCTTTATTCTCATTATGAAGGTTACGTTTATATCTGAAGATATAACTGGCACTCTTAGCAAAATTGACCTTGTCGCCATCTTTCAAGAGTTGATTCTTATTCGTCAGCCTGTTACCGTTAACAAAGGTACCATTTGTGCTTCTATCCACAATGTTCAAGTACAACTGTCCAGTGACATCGTTATGAACCGGGAACAATTCACAATGCTTAGTCGAGATATCATTTCCCTTCAGTTGGATGTCACATTGACGACTGCGACCTATTACAAAGTGCGACTTGTACGATATTGTGTGATGCGGAGAATCAGCAATCAAACTGAACAAATGGGCAATCGGCTCACTTGACGGTGTCAGTGTCGTATGCGTCTTCTTGAAAATATGTGCCCCTTCATCTGAAACTGTTCGAATCTAGCAGAGAGGTTAGTTAATGGGTCCAGCATGAGAAGACTAGAGATCAAGCACGAACTCGTTTGTTCAAGTTAGGATTGAGTGACATGGCGGTGTCTTTTGTTTCTGTATGCTATCCCGACAACTCAGAAAATATGATTAACTGGGAAGAGGGTGGCAAGCTTGTTTGTTTTTGTTTCGAACACAATCAAGATTCCTACGCGTTGCTCTGGAGCTAATTTTTCGCGTTTACGCGTCTCCATCTCTCTCGCTTAGCCAATCACAAGTCGCCACAGATACAACAATTTTTTCTTTCAAACTAGTAAATTCAATGCGATAAGTATACTCTATGTGTTATTTTCGAATATTGTTTAGTATTATTTATGAAAAGGGTCTAGTCCTCGTTGGCGAAGAGGGCTGAGTAACCTTGGCCAGTGCTCATACACATGGACACAACACCCACTTCTTTTCCTTGCGTCTTCAGACCATTCAACAATGTTGAAATAACCCTACCGCCAGTGGCACCCAGTGGGTGACCCAATGCAATGGCACCGCCATACGGGTTCACTTTAGCTTCGTTGATGCCCAATTTTCTGATACAATAAAGGGATTGCGAGGCAAATGCTTCGTTTAGTTCAAAGATGTCAATGTCGTTAACACCAAGATCATACCTTGAGAGCAATTGCGGGATGGCAACAGAAGGGCCAATACCCATTATGCGAGATTCGACACCAGCAACTGCGGATCCAATAAATCTAGCAATTGGCTTATATCCGTACTTTTCAGCGTTCTTGCGGGTGGTTAGTACAACAGCCGATGCACCATCACTGATCTGAGAAGCGTTACCGGCAGTGGTAGACCCAGTGCCAATAAAAGCGGGCGGAAGTTTAGCAAGCTTCTCCAACGTGACATTACCTCTGATGCCATCATCCTTTGTAATCTCTTTAGACTCTTCAGGCTCATTCTCCTCAGAGACTCTAGCTTTTACTGGGACAATCTCCTTCAAAAAATGACCAGACTCAGCAGCCCCATGAGCCTTCATTTGCGAATCATAAGCAAACTTGTCTTGATCCTCTCTTGTAATCCCAAATTGAGAAGCAATGTTCTCGGAAGTGATACCCATAGGCATCAGGACATTCCGAGCTTCTAACGGAGCTCCGTCTTTGAACTTTTCGTAGATTCTTGTTGGAATACCCCTGTGTGGGAAGTAGTCATGCGTCATAGACTCAACACCAGCTGCGATACCGAACTGGATATCACCTGCTCTCAAGTTATTCGCAACATATGAGGCTGCCTGTGCACTGGATGCGCATTGTCTATTGACTGTGTTCACGGTGGTTTTGACTGGGAAGCCGGCGCTCTTGACAGCGAGGGCGCTGGCCTTCTGGCCACCAAGAGTTTGGAGCACTGTACCAACCAGAATGTCATCAATGAGCTCAGCATCAAGATTGATGTTTTCCACCGAGGCTGTGAGGATCCTGTGGAGAAGCTCTTCAGGATACATTCTTGCCAGTCCTCCCTTCTTTGCCCTAGTGACTGGGGTTCTCAGGGCTGACAGGACAACAATATCTTGTGGGGACTTTGTAAGAAGTCTAGAAGTCATTGGTACCTTTTTATTTGCTGTCGAGTAGCTTGAATCTAGTCTGAGAGAGATGAAGTATCTAGGGACACTACATGCTTTTATAAAAGGGGACGTGACCCTGGCGGATATTGCGTGCACTATATGGCGGAAATAGATATTTCCGCCCTCCCAGAGTCGTACTTCAATGATCATCAAAGCTCTGATATGAGCTGCAAAACAGCTTGGTCGTCTTCTATTGCAGGCCAATGACCAACTCCCTGTAAGATTTCCAATTGAACGAATTGGTTGTGTCTAGAGATAGAGTCGTTTATCTCTTGGACACAGCCAACCCAAGGGGCAGTCTTATCTTCGCTTCCACATATTAAGAGAACAGGGCATGTGATGGACGAATAAACCTCTGAGAAAAAGTCTGTCTTGCTGTTAAGAGTTGAGGTCATAGAAATGACTCTGCAGTTGTAGATATATCCATCGATTTCCTGTCTGGATACGAGCTCTCTGATATATGCCTTCTTGAGATCAGAGCAGCTTGACCCAACGGCAGTCTCAGCCACAGTATTAGCGATCAGGCTGATATCTCGGGTTTCCTCGAGCGCCTTGACTCTTTTCTCGAACACATGGGCCAGGATCTGACTTGGATGAACTGGGCAGAGCAAGATAGTTTGTTTGATTTCGACCTCTGGATACTTAGTCCTTGTTAGTTGAGAAGACAAATAGTTCACAATCATGCCGCCCATGGAGTGCCCAACTAATGAAATAGTTCCCAACCCCTGACCCCTGATCAACTCCATGATATCGGTAGCGGTTTCGGCAAGTAAGTTCTCTGAGAATAATTCTTTTAAGACTAATCTGGATTGACCAGCTCCATAGTTGTCAAATATGAGGCATGTATGTCCTAGGGTGTTGAGTCCCTTTGCGATGGAGTAGTAGAAATTTTGGGAAGATCCGAGACCATGGATGAAGACGTACCCACCTTTGTCTGCTTCTCCCTCAAACAGGGAAAAAGACAGTGTATGAGATTGTGAGGTGGTGAAAGTAGATGATATGACCATTGTTTCTGGGGGCAGCAGCGCTACTTGGAAATTGACTCTGATTGTGGGTCTGGGGTGCCGTCCGGTATTTATAGTGTGCCGATCAGCCATTTCCGCCAGAGGATCAGGCTCCGAGTTTTACCAAGAATAGCTACGAACGGAACAAGAGCTATTAAACAATCAAATTCAAGACTACTTTGTGAAATAAATAAGCAGAAAGGAAAACAAATCAGTTTGTTTCTGAAGTTAAATTTTTGGTGCCTTTGGCATAAAGATTGGCTTGATGTGAAGGTAGGTGTTCGCCTCGCTGGCAACACCGGCATACATATTATACCAGCCAACACAAGATGCAATAATGCCCAAATACCCGCCGGCCTTGGTCCAGTTGGCACTTCCACGAAAAGCCCCAACCGTTAGGCAGAAGACAAACAAGTTAATAAATAAGAAAAGGAGAAAGAATCCGACTGTAGCTTTCAAAGTGCAAAGAAGTAAAAGGAAAGAGAAGATCAACCAACCGGTAAGGAAAAACCCCATAGCACTGTTGAATTCTTCCTGTGTGGTGTAGCTTGATTTAATACCAAAAGCATCTGTCAGAATACAGGCATAACTCAACCAGAAACCAGCGTAGCCGCCAAGAACTACAGCAGGAAAGGTACCTTCCGAGAAAATGGCAAGAATACCAGCAATCAGTTCGATGACACCACCGTAGAAGAAAGAGGCACCAATGATGATATTAATGTTTTGAACACCCCGAGCCTGAACGTTGACAAGAGAAATAACAAGCACACAGAAGGAGAAAGTCGAAAGTCCGAGAGGAACAGGGTTTCCCATCATACTGGAAGCTTTAGGCTTTGGACCCAATGACGGGTTCAAAGTGCCGCCAAAAGCGTTATGAAGGTCTTCTCTGTGGAAGGCCTGGTTTCCTAAGTAGATAATATCACCATCCTTAGAGGTTGTTACGCGAGTGAGGTAATCGGGATTAGTAGCTGGTGGCTGGATTTCGTCCAGATGGTATGCTTCCGGCTTGCCAGCCTCAAGGTCAGGGCCCAACTTCAAGTTGGCAGAAGAGGATCCGATGCTTGCGGACATGTCACACGTTAATTCGGATGTATAATGCACTCTGAGATGATATCAGAAGTTTTCCATTGTAGTCACTAGTAATGGGAAGTGGCTTGGTTTAAATGCCCCAGTTTTAACGCCCCGCCATTCACTCTTTGAGGCCTGGATGAGCGCAATTCTATTCTTCTTTGAGGGCCTACCCCACTGCTCTTCTCCACATGACCGGAGGTTGGGGCATGTTGGTGTCGTGGTGGTGTATTGCCCCAGATTCCACACAGCACCTGCACCCTGGGGCCTTATTTCTGGTGGAAGTAGCTGCGGTGCAAGTGAAACTTGCCCATACTGATTTGCCAGGGGAGCCACTGATGCGGCCCTAACAGATTGCGGGGCCCGAGAGAACTCTCTCAACTTCCGCCTATTTCCGCCCGAGTGCCTAGATTTCCTTTTGAGTCTGCAGCGGCGGATTTATCAGCAGGGAACAGTTTTCACTTTTTCAACCTTCTAAAGCCACGTACAAAAGCCAACTGCTATACGCAGAACGCTGGTTAGGCTAGTTGAACATTTGCTAGTCACAAACCACGTTTCCTTCCAACCTGCAACCCTCAGAGCATGCTCGTTCATGCTGTGTTTTCCCCACTCATCGCAAACAAGGAGCCACTTGCGGCGTTTCTTGATATCCTCTACGAAGTGTCAGACACAAAACCACCAACGAAGGGGAAGGACCCTTACACGGCTCTCTTTACCTCCGATTCCACCGTCAAAATGGGACTGAACACATTTGCTGGAGCAGATCAAATCGCTTCCATGAGGCAAGGTATGTGGATGTTTGTCACCCAAAGACATCACGAAGTGCTTAACGTGTCAGCCATGACTGAGTCTGAGTTCCTCCTAAATGGCACTGTAGAGTACACTCTTTTCAATGGTGTGGAATTGGTCACTGAATGGGCGGGACACATGGTGTTCGCTGATTCGTCATTGAAACAGCTGAAGCTCTACCAGGTGTACTTGGATTCTTCTCAAGTCAAAGCGGCACTGGCGCAATGAATAATCACGTATGGATTAAATATTTCAAAAAGTATATAGTGGGTATTTGAGTTATAGTAGCTGTAAAATTACATAAACCAGTTAGGAGAGTCGGAAGCATTTGGTCTAGTTGGGCAATTGAATCCGTTTCTAGTGTTGGCCATCTTGGCAACTGGCTTGAGAAGTTTCACAGTCCCCTTGAAGGAAGGGCTATACTCCTCAAAAAAGTAGGAGTTCTCCTGACCTGCATCACCATCAAATAGCTCTGGTTTCCTCTTTTTCATGGATTTCAAACAAGTAGAAGAGATCTTGTCTACAGAGTCGTAGTATCTCAGTGCAAAGACCTCTTCATCCTGCTTATCCAATACTTTCTTCCAAACATCCTCCGGGTATAAACCTTGTTCGATCAAGAACAGATCATACTGCAGTAAGGACGACTTACACCAGTAGGATCCCCCAATATTACTTCTCTTATACAGCGCAAGCAACACAGTGATTGCCACAATCTCACCGGTACCATAATCACTCATGGGAAATGGAGGGACAATGGGCTCATTGAGGCCCAAAGATTGACCCTGAATCCAGGCAACACCACTTACACAATCAGCAATTTGTTGCCAACCAGCTCTGAAACTCCATTGACCTTTAAAGCCAAAACAATTTTCAGATGCATATATGTAACCTTTGCCTCTTTGCTTGGCAAGCTCTGTCATCTTTTCCGGCCCGTATCCTAGCTTCTCAATCGCATGTGTTCTGTATCCATCTAAAATGACATCTGCATCCTCTAGCAACCTCTCAAATTTTATGCGATCCTCATTGACACGAAGATCGAGAGATGTTGTATGCTTTCCAATATTACAATCTAATTGGAAAAACGGAACATCAGGAAGTTTGTCACTGGTAACTTTAATGACCTCAGCTCCATACTCTGCCAGTACACGACCAATAGTGGGACCAGCAATGACCCTGCAAAGTTCCAGCACCTTGATACCACTAAGAATCTGAGGCTTCTCGCCAGTGAGTAGTGGGAATGGAATTGCTGGAGAATCGCTTTCCAAGGTTTCAATTTCCCATAGTGGCTCCCTCGCAATGACCTTACCATGCGGGCTCTTCAAAAAGTCCTCGTATTTCATTGCTTCGACGCCTGCTTGCCTATTCTTGATAGTCTGCTGCTCAAGCTCCTCAACAGTATACTTCTCTACGGCACCTTGGATTGTACTAACAACCTCCATGTAGTCTGTCAGTGCATCATTACGTTCTGGTAAACCGATGAGCTTCAACTGAGTGGAAGCATCCAGCGAACCATGAATGTGGTAATAACGCTGTGGGTCTTTGTCTCTAGTCTTGTACAAGTTTGCAGACATTCTTCTGTAGAGAATCGACTGGGCATGGTTCAGATCTGTGTCCTTCAAGTACTTATTAGCTTCCTTGTCGAGCTTGGAATGACCATCAATGGACGAAAGGTATGTCATAAAGAGAAACATGAGTGAATGTTGAACGTCAACAACGGCCCTGTCGTCTATTTGCAAACGCTCCTTGGATATGGCAAGTGCAACGATAGACTCAAGAGCCTTGAGTGCAGCAGAGACCTCGCATTCCTTCAGGCGGCAAGGAAGAACCATCTCTTCCGACTGATCGTTTACAAAGGACACATTCTCCTTGAACGCTTCAAACTCCTCTGGAAGCTCAAGCCTCTCGTCATTCAGCAGCAACTCGAAGATACGCTGTGCCTCCTTGAGCTGTGAGTAGGAGGTGTTCGTCATGGTCTGATTATTGCCCGAATCCTCTCTCCAGAGAAACCCATAAAGATGGGGAAGCGGTCCTAAGGACTATTAATATCAGAACTGCTCAGAGAGCTGCGGATAAAGGTTGGACATGGGTAACTTGGCCGTCTCGACGGAAATAGCTGCTATCCAGTCGGACGGCGGATGTTGGTTATTGTGTGCTCTATTTCCACCACGCCATCCGCCAGGCGGAGTCAGAGTGGGCTTCCCCACACTTGATCGAAAATGGCCAAGACAAAGGGACACAGTTTACGGTGAATAGCAAATGAAAGAGTATTGATTGGCAGAAAAAGTGAGCCGATAGTGCCATACTTTGCGTGTAGCTCTCCGCATTTCATTGTGCAGCCTTTGAGAATCGATTTCCACCTACTACAGCTCTATTTAAGCACGCTTACTTCGCTCTCCAGCAGTGTGGCTCGTCAACGGTCTAGAGGACATCATCATCTTCACAAAAAGAAAATGTCTTCTGGCCAGGACTTCACAGACTACGTTATATCTTCCTTCGGACCACAGTCCACGCCAAGAGCCAGATTCGTCATTGGACGTCTCATTCAACACCTTCACGACTTCTCGAGAGAGATCCAGCTCACTACGGAGGAGTGGCTCTGGGGCGTTGCCTTCATTAACAAAATTGGGCAAATGAGTGACGAGAAGAGAGATGAGGGTATCCTCGTTTCAGACGTTCTCGGATTGGAGACTTTGGTTGACAACTTAACTCACAAGCTTGACCATGTTGACAAGACTTCTAGTTCCATTATTGGTCCATTCTACAGAGACAGCTCGCCAGAGTACAAGAATGGTGAGTCCATGATCCAGAAGGAGGTAGGTGGTACCAAATGCTTAGTCTACGGGCAGATCACGGACCCAAAGGGTCAGCCTCTGCCTGGTGCCAAGGTAGAGGTTTGGCACTGTGCTCCAAACGGTCTCTACGAACAACAAGACCCAGACCAGCCAGACTTCAACCTGAGAGGCACGTACTACACGGATGAAAACGGCTACTACTCTTATATTTGTCTGAAACCGACCTCTTACCCAATACCGTACGATGGTCCAGCTGGTGATCTCTTGCAGTTCATGGACAGACATCCGAATAGACCTTCCCATATCCATTGGAGAGTTACTTACCCAGAATACCACTCTCTCATCACTCAGATCTACAACTCAGAGGATCCATACACCAAGGATGATTCGGTTTTTGCTGTTAAGGAGGATTGCATTGTGGACTTTGAGCCAATTGAGAAAGCTGATTTGGAAGCTATCAAGGGTCATGCTAACAAATCTCTTGAAGGTCTCAAGGCTAAGGGCGTCCACACTATGTTAAGTTACTCCATCAAGCTCCCATTGGAAAGTGACATGCAAGAAGACAAGGCCAAGCTTCAGGAGGTTCAACAAAAGCTGGAATTGGAATACTTTGAGAAGCATGCCTCTAAGTATGTTAAGGACATGAACTTGGAAGAGATTAAGAAGGCTATTAATGACCTCGACAAGGCTGATACCCAGCATGTGGAGGTTACCAGTAAGGTTGTCCACTCTTACTTCTAGACTCCTATTCTTTTATTTTTGTGTTTGTTTAGCTGTATATTTGAAATGAGCTATGGTTTAATTTATATTGAGTAGAAGACAGTATTTAAAGTAAAAGTCCATGTTTTCTCCTGAATTTCCTGTCCTATATTACCAGTTTTTGAACTTTGAGATAATCCGTTCTCCAGATTAGCCAAGTTTTCTACTTTTCAGACCATTTTGTTTGACTTTGTTTTGCTTTTTGCCTACAGAAACTACTGTATGGCCAAGTTAAGTTCATAACTGGTACTCTGCTTTCATTGCAGGTCATGCTATAATATCTTTTTGTCTCATTCCACAGGAATCACCTTCAAGTTTTCCGCAACTTCAAACTCGGCATTTGTTTTCTCCTTAACTTCCTCAACACTTGTATCAGCAAATATCTCAATCAACTGAAGACCCTTTTTTGGAATGACGTCGAAGACAGCCAACTCTGTAATAATACGACTGACACATTGCGAACCAGTGAGTGGGAATTGGCACTCATCAACAATCTTAGATTTACCCTTTTTGTCACAGTGCTCCATCAACACAACAACTCTGGTCTTCACGGGATTTGAAATCAAGTCCATTGCACCTCCCATTCCTTTAACTCGTCCTGGAAGACCCCAGTTAGCTAGATCACCGAGTTTGGAGACTTGCAAGGCGCCAAGCATAGTCAGAGAAATCTTTCCGCCCCTAATCATAGCAAAACTCTCCTCCGAGCCAAACAAAGAGGCGCCAGCGTTTAGCGTGACAGTTTCCTTACCAGCGTTAATCAGATCTGGATCTTCTTGACCATTTATTGGATATGGTCCCATTCCCAAAATACCATTTTCGCTTTGTAAGTGAACAACAATGTCATCTGGAAGGTAGTTTGGAGCAAGAGTTGGCATACCAATTCCCAAGTTGACATATTGGCCATCTTGGAATTCTTGGGAGGCTCTTTTAACAATCTTGACACGATTACCAGATAATTTTTTCTCGTTGCCCTTTTCTGGTGTGACAGTAAGAATTTCAATATCCTTAGGAGAGTTTGATTTAATTACGCGGTCCACATAGATAGATTGCAAATGAACGTCTTCAGGTTTGATATCGCCTGCTTCGACGATGTTCTCAGCTTCAACAATAGTCAAGGTAGCATTCTTACCAAAAACTTGGTTAAAGTTTCTGGCAGAGCCCTTGAACCAGCAGTTACCCAGCGTATCAGCCTTGTAGGCCTTGACGAAGGCAACATCACCATAAATGGCCTTCTCAAGGATGTACTTCTTGCCATCAAATACACGGCACTCTTTAGCTTCACAAGTTTTCTGGACTCTGTTGTTGATTTTAGGATCATACCTAGTTGGTATTTTTCCCTCTTCGATCCATGTGTTAACACCCGTGGCTGTATAGTAAGCTGGGATGCCTGAGGCACCAGCACGACATCTCTCAGCAATTGTTCCCTGGGGGCACAGCTCCAGCTCAATTGTTCCATTCAAGTAAAGCTTTTCAAATGTTTTGTTGTTTCCAATGAAGGAACTGATCATCTTGGAGATCTGCCCTGACTCAAGAAGGTTACTAAGGCCCCTCTTATCTATACCGGCGTTGTTCGAGACAGCAGTGATGTTCTTGACCTCAGGCTTGGCAAGGAGACCATTGATTAGCATTTCAGGCAAACCACTTATCCCAAATCCACCAGCAAGAAGTGTGGATCCAGATTGAATACCCCTGAGGGCCTCATCAAGAGTATCAACAACTTTGGATTTGGCCTTTTTGGAGGCCCACCTGAGGCAGCATGGGGCCCTTACAAAAGCTCCGGGGCTTTTTAGTCTAAACATATCAATCCAGTACAGACCCTTGCTCTCATATGCTACAATCAACAAGTTTTTTCCCAAATTACCGGCACCTCCAGCTCTTTATATCTCTGCTGTCTCCCCCTTTCCTGGGGAGTGATTATCATGCCTGGCGGAAACAGCTAGCTGACCAGTCCGGGGCGAGCGGGCAGCGGAAAAAGCTTAGAATAAAAACCAATACAATATCCGCTCCCATAGCGGTTCCCATAACCACGTCAACAAAGAGAAATCTGGGGAAGGGCGGGACTTAACACCGTCTGAACAGCCGTTTATTGCCATCGAACTCGAACGCACTCCGTCCCCAACCCGATCTCGGAATCAGACGACAGACTAGATACTCATGGGGGAGCAGACCCGAGAACGATCGAAGGTGAGCAAAGCGTGTACCTTCTGCAAGTCCCGCAAACGAAAGTGCGATGGAGCGCAGCCGTGCTCCTTCTGTCAAACCAAAGGAAACACTGACTGCACATACGATGTGCTCGACAAACGCTCAATTAGATACAGTCACTGGAAGAAGAAGAGCCAGGCGCCGAAGGCCAAGGAATCGCCACAACGACTACCGCAGCGCACTCCCACTAGTCGTGCGCTTCCACTGGCAATCGATGGGTCATACGTCATGGATGGGCTTTATCATGGTTCTGCTACCACTCCTCCAACGTCCACAGGTACTGCAGGGGATGACTACCCACCACCAAAAACCTCACAGAGCACGTTGGGCCCCGAGGAGAATGGGAGTACGCGTATGCTCATGGATAACAACGGTAACATGAGGTTTATTGGTGAGTCATCGCCTCTTTCACTTCTGGCCCAGACACGGAAGATATTCCAAGGTGTAAGCGTTGGAAATTTGTGTGAAAGCAAATTTGTAAATGATCCTAGAAGGTTTAACATTGTGGACGCCCCAGACAGCAGGATCGACCACTGGTTTCCGGTGCCATTGCCACTCAGAAAACAATGTAGTGACCTTGTTGGACTCTTCATTACAAACGTCAACAGGTTGCTTTATGTCTTCAATGAAAACTACTTTAAAAAGAACATTGTTGAATCAATATATCAGAACCCATCAAGGTCATCACCAAAAAAGCTATGTCAACTATACATAGTCCTCGCCATTGGCTCACTTTATAACAGAACCGTGACCCAAGATGGCAATCAGGATCACCTGATATTCTTCAAATCAGGAATGAACATTCTGAACAACACAGTACAGGATGGAAATCTTTGGTTAGTTGAGGTGTATATCCTGATTACCATATTTTATCAGGCTTCGTGCAAAAGAAATACATCATGGTTGAATTTGGGTACCGCCATCAGAATTGCAGAATCATTAGGGTTAAACAGACGTAAGATCAATGAGTCCTATATTGACAAAGCTTATGCTCTCCACAGAAGAAGACTTTGGAGAAGTCTATATGTCCTGGATAGGCTTACATCCATAATTCTTGGGAGACCGCTTACAATCAATAACACTACGTGGGATGATGACCGGAATTCAATACCAATTAGTACATCCCAAGTACAGAATCTATTAGATGTTTGTGAAAGTCAACTTGTTAAATTATGTGAATTGAATGGGGAAATTTATGAAAATATATACTACGCCAGCAGAATTGAATCCAAAGTTGCCTACGATTTGGCGATACGTTTAAAATATTGGTGTATGAACTTGCCGGCGCCATTACAAGCTGAGAATCTACTCAAGTTGAACAATTTAGGGACACTTGATAAGGACAAATATCATGATGAAAGATACGGCCACCATCCATTATTACTGTTACATTTAACACATTTCAATGGAGTCATCTTATTGTCACGTCCGTTCTTTCATTATTACATCACAAAATCACTCGAGCAAGCACTACTCAGACTGAGATCTGGCTCAGCTTATACTCCATCAAATTCTGAGACATCAATAATTAAGCCCTTTGCAGAATCTTGTATCAATGCAGCAATCTTCACAACAAAATTCTCTTGGTTTTATGTCAAGAATGATATTCACCCATTGAAGCCATACAACATGATTAATAATGTATTTAATTCCGGATTGATCTTAGGATTAGCGTCCTTATTGGAGATCTTGGAGATGGAGAGACAACAAAAATCACATTTGGACTCATTACGATCGGCAATACAAATCTTGAGAGAATTTGCCCGTGTGGATTCATTTGCAAAGAGATACACAAACATTCTTGAAGATATTGAAGCAGGATTAATCAACGTTCTTGCAAGTCTTAACAGCGGTCCAGAATATGGTGACCATAACACTTCTGGGGAAGTACGGTCAGGCAACGATGATATCGCATCAACTTCTGGCGAAAGTGATGTTTTGGAAAAACTGAATGATCTGGACGATTGGTTATTCGGTTCAATATTTGGGCCGGATGGAGAAGATCCGGATCTGTTGGTTCAACAGCAGCATAGTGAAGAGCAGTATGGTGTCAATCAACGTGAAGAGAGAGTTGGACCAGCCATGGAGATGAATCTGCTGAATGCTTTCATGTACAATCTCAATAGCTCTGATGGTGTCGAGATTCTCTTCGATAATACATTCTGAGAAATCACCTACTGTTACTTAATATGTCATTGATCTTGTCTGCATCTTCTTGGACTTTCCGTAGCCAACGTTGGACGAGATCATCATTCTCTTTCTCTAACTTATCCACTCTGTCGTGCAGAAGGTTGTTCTGGATCTCCATCGCAATGAACTCGTCGTTGAGAAGCTCAATCGACTTGTTACGGTGTTGATACTCCTCAGTCTGAGTATTCAGTTTGCTCGTCAGACGATTTATAGCTGTACTCAGCGCCGCCTTCTCCTTGGTGGCGGCCCTGAGCTGGTTCCGTAGCTTGCTAGATTGCTCTTCAAGGGCCACTACCCTCTTCTCCTTCTCTGCAACCGTGTCCTTCAAGGCAATACCCTCCATGATTGCTTCCTGAAGCTCCTTCTGCGTATCTGTGGCCTCCATCTTGCTCACCATTCCCTCCGCTCGTCTCAGCCGCTCGTAGACTTTGGCAACTTGTTGTGCTGGTTAGTAAGGTCATCTCCACAATAAACAGCATACACCGGCGACCAACAAACTTACCCGATTGGAACATGGAATCGCTAAG
>JAKTVL010000125.1:0-26138 GCA_030557175.1 Petasospora japonica
GTGAACTTGCCATTGTCGTTCAATGCCAACAGAAGAACATCTGTAAGCGCTGAGACTCTCAATCCGCATGGGATTCATGACGACTGGCATGCTCCCGTGATCAAAAAGACCCCAGAGCAGTTATCTCGTCTGAGCGTTGCTGTGGCGAAGAACTTCTTGTTCTCCGCGTTGGATGATGATTCTTTAAGTACAGTGATCAATGCTTTGAAAGAGGTTAAGCTCCCAGCTGGATCTGAGGTGATTAGGCAAGGTGATGAGGGTGACTTCTTCTACGTCATGGAGGCTGGCACTGTTCAGTTCCTTGTAAATGGCAAGGAGGTGAACTCTTCTGGACCGGGTTCATCGTTTGGTGAATTGGCGTTGATGTACAACTCTCCAAGAGCAGCAACCGTTGTTGCTGTAACAGATGTGACGCTTTGGGCTTTGGATAGACTCACTTTCAGAAAGATTCTATTAGCCAAAACCTCCCGAAAGAGACAATTGTACGAATCCTTCCTTAAGGAGGTTCCTGTCTTGTCCCGTCTATCTGCATATGAACGCTCCAAGTTGGCAGACGCTCTGGAGACAGAATCCTACAAGCCTGGTGATGTGATCATCAAAGAAGGTGAAGTGGGTGAGAACTTCTACCTCATTGAGAAGGGTGAGGCTAATGTCGAGAAGGGTGATGAAGGTGTCGTTACACAGCTGAAGCGTGGTGATTACTTTGGAGAGGTTGCCCTGCTCAACGACACCCCAAGACAAGCCTCTGTGGTAGCTACCTCCAACGTTGATGTTGCTACATTGGATAAGAGAGGATTTCAGAGACTGCTTGGTCCTGCTGTCGAGGTTCTCAAGCGCCAGGACCCTACGAAGCACTGATTTGTTGTTGAATTTTATTGTTATGTTATCTGCTTTTCCAACCCTCATTTTTGTATATCTTGTTTTGTAACCGTGAAGACATTATCACTGCTTAACGTAGTAGTCCCACTGAGAATACATCCATAACACTGTAGCAGTTGCCACAATAGCTGGGCCTGCGAACCCCTTGCCTACCTTGGTGGTTTTGTAAACAAGCCATTCTGTACCAAAGTGGAAAAGAGCAATGCAGTAAGAGGCAAAGGTGATTTGGTACACCTGTGGAATGTAAAGGTAGTACGCACCGTAGAAACGGATAATGGCAGAAATCAAGGTCCAAGTACCAAAAGTACGGGCACTCAATGGCGTCACTTGTTGTGGCTGGGCCTCATAAACACGTTGAGTGAGTTCCAGTCCACCCAAATACGTCTGCGCCGAGTTGAAGACGGACACGACTGAAATGAAGAGCAGCCATTTTGGGAGAATTCCTGGTGTCTGCGGAATGTATGGTCCAACCACTGAGATAAAGTCCACCATTTAGTCTTATGATCAAAATTGTGTGATATCGACTAATCCAACCTAGGGAAGCTGAAATGATCGTGGAGGCGATTGTTTGTGGAGGACAGGTGATTTCTTCGCGGGTTGAAAGGGGCTCGCGGCGTGCGAATGAACCTGCACTTTAGCCATCAACACATTCTCTCCTTTATAACAAGCTGATCTGCCCAATTGAACCAATTATGGTGAGTGCCGTTTGACTTGTATCAATAGTTTGCTGCTGCTAACTCCTTTCAACAGTCTGACGACGCCTATGATGCTGCCTTGGACCTCCTTAGAAGGCTCAATCCTCAAAACATCACTGCCAACCTTGAGAAACTCATTGCTCTTCAACCGTCATTAGCCGAGGATTTGTTATCCACGGTGGATACCCCACTCACTATCATCAAGGATCCAGAGACCGGGAAGTCCTTCCTTGCATGTGACTACAACAGAGACTTGGATTCACACCGCTCGCCTTGGAGTAACAAATATGTGCCAGCTTTGGACGATGACGAATCTCCATTCCCTTCTGATGAGTTGAGGGACCTGGAGATCAAGGTTAACGATGCCATGGATATTTACAGAGATTTGTACTACGAAGGTGGTGTGTCCTCTGTATATCTGTGGGACCAGGAGGAGGGTGAAGGATTTGCTGGTGTTGTGCTGTTCAAAAAAAGTACAGAAGACAAGAAAGCTCAATGGGATTCGATCCATGTCTTTGAAGTTGAACAGTTGGGTTCCCTGCGTGCACGTTACAAAGTCACAACTACAATCATATTGGATTTGTCCACCGCTGATAGAGCTAACAGCGTTGGGCTTGCCGGTAACTTGGTGCGCCAGACAGAGAAGGAGGCTGATGTGGATGGAGATTACGGTCATATCGTCAATTTGGGGACGATGGTGGAGGATATCGAGAGTAAATACCGTAATCTTCTGTCGCAAGTGTACTTTGACAAGACGAGGGACATCATCGGGGAGGTTAGATCTCTAAGCTCTTTGAAAGAGGTGGCTAATGACAAGGCACTTCACTCAGAAGTTGTTAAGGGAATTCAGGGCCTTTGAGCTTTTAAGAACCTCTGACTCCAACCAGAGAAACGAATACGTAATTTTATGAGAATGAGTCACGTGCGGCGTGCGTACCGTATCGGAGGGGTAGACCTTTGTTAGTGGTGGCACCATTCGTCTTCGGTGGTTCGATCGTCTGACCTGTATAATACCGCTCAGACAAAGGGCGGGCCCAGCTCTCCGGGCTTTGATTTCACGTGTCGGGTGGTGTGACTGTGGATTCTGCATGAGGTTTGTTTTGTTTAAATAGGATTTTATTTGCTTGTGAGTGCAGGATTGTTTACCATCTTTGATGTGGAGGCGTAGAGGCGCCTTCGGTTACAGGCTATGATCCATGCTCTAAGGGCCAATTCGTACCACGGAAATAGTCTACAAAGGAGGGGTAGCACATCAGTGCGTGTATCAGATTTCGTATGAGGAATATGAAAGGGTTTGAATATCAAGAGCAGAAAACATGCACATCAAAAACCGGAACTTGATGTCCATGGGACATTAGGTCAGGCTGGAGGTGAGCTCTAAATGGTAGCGACTCGCCAAGCGGTCAAGCAGAAGGGGGGATCGAGAAGGAAGTTTAGATCTTCTTCTGGTTGACACCGGACTTCTTGAAGGTGTCCTTGATGCTGTTGGTCTCGTTGAACTTGTAGAAGACGGCACCGAAGGCAGCCATCACACCAGTGACACCGGTAAAGTAGAGCATCCACTGGCCGAAACCACCAGAAGAGGCAGTGGCACCGTGGGCGTTCATTCTGGCGACGGATCTGGAGAAGGCTCTGACCTGAGTGGCGTACATTTTTGCGTTGGTTAGTAGCTGGGCCCTAGCAGTGGATCAGATATTCATCGCTCGAGATGACTTTTCTCGGGGTGTAAACCGTAAACGGAGGCCCATCAGAAAGGTGGACGATTCTATTGGGCGCAGCTAGACTTCCGTACTGGGAAACAGAACTATATTCCCTCATCATTACTTTTTGAGAGAAGCCAAATTAGGAAGTCGATACACACCCGTGCACCACTTGACGTGCCGTGCAAGGGGAAAACCCTCCCTTCCAAAGGGCCGAATCCTCAGCTGAACAGCCGTTGAGCCCCGCTCCAAAGTGCATTTCACGCCTGTCAGCATTCTTCCCTAGGCACAATGTCCTCCTCCCTCAGGGCTCTTAGAAGATCTCTGCCTTTTCAGGCGTTGCGCTCGGTGCGTGTGACCACACAGGCCTCTGCTCTGCGCTTTTCACACGCCCCAGTGGCAAGGGCATCGTTCCCATACAACTGGGCTTCCATCAGGGCTCAGTCCACAAACTCCAAAGAGCATCGCAAGCCATTGACACAGGAGTTGCCTGCGACTGAATACAACTACGAACAGATCAAGGAACTCGTGACGAACCCAGACCCAGATAAAATCATTGTTGATGTCCGCGAGCCTGTGGAGTTCGCAGAAGGTGCCATTCCAGGCGCTGTAAACATCCCGTACAAGTCTACTCCCGGTGCCTTGGACTTGTCCCCAGAAGAATTCGAAGAGGAGTTCAAGTTCAAAAAGCCTTCAAAGGATAAAGAGTTGATCTTCTACTGCCTTGCAGGTGTTAGATCCACAGCTGCCGCTGATCTGGCTCAGATATTCGGTTACACTAAACTGGGGAACTACAAGGGTTCTTGGGAAGACTGGGTCAGTCATGAAAAACCTTCTACTCCTAAGGATGAGGTTTCGGACGACAAGAAGTGATCAAACCCTTCTTATTGTGCTTCATTTATACACGCTTCGACCGCTTTTAGTACATAGCCCCTCCTCCATTTTTGCGAGGAATTCATGATATAACATGATCGTTACGACATCTAGTAGACTACGAGCAAACTTCAAAGTTCATTTCTTCATTATTCTTCCCTTCAACGGGTGGACCTGTTGAATTCCAATTGCTTGAACTCTTTTCCGAGTTTTCTCTTTCTCTTTCTTTCGACAACCTTTTCTCTCTGTTTGGACTTCATGTTGTCAAATTTGTGCTTCTGAATGATCTTTCTTTGGTCACTCTTCTTCAGGAAGAATTTGCCCTTAATTCCATGCTCCTCCTTGTACTTCTTCAATACATCTTGTTGCAAATCCCTGTTCTTCAATGTATCCAATCTAGACTTCAAACTCTTAGCTTGATACTCCAAATCATTAACTTCCGCTTGAGATAATTTGCTCTTCATCTTTGAGTCTTTTAGTATATTCTCAATCTCTCGAATCTCATTCTGTCTGTAGTCATCCAAGAACTTGTAATCCTGACGAATTTTGTGCATATCGGCTTTACCAAATGCAGTATCAAATCTGATGTCTCTGTATAACGAAGATTCCTTTGGGTTTTCCAATCCAGGAATCTTTCTAATCTTTGGAACACGTCTCTTTGAAGACTGCTCACTTGGGGCATGTTTGCTCTTCTTCTTTTTGGAATCCTTACTATTCCTCCTGTCTTCAAATTCAGAGTCTTCCTCTTCGAAAAGCCCTTCAGACATCTCATCTTCACTTTCAAGTTCTTCTTTCTTTATCTTCACAGCCTTCTTCATGCTAATCTTCAATTTTTCCTTGTAGTGGCTCTTCTTATCTTCGATGTTTCTCTTCTTATCGTCGATGTTTCTCTTCTTCTTTTTTGGTTTCTCTTCTTCATCAAGTTGATCCTGTGCACTCTTCAACGCACCAAAACTGAGGGTTTCAAATTCATCTTCTGATGTTTCTAATTGATGTTGTTGAAGGTATTGCTCCACATCATCATCACTGTCATCATAATTTTTTCTGGCCATTTTCACGGACTTCCTGGATACCTTTTTGCGCTAATTTTACAGAGAGTAAGAAACAAAAGAGGAAGTTTTTCGGCGCATATAAATTATCGGTAAGGCCACACTGAGATGAGCTTTGATTGACAAAGCGTTCGGGTTTAATAAAAATCTATTAATTAGGCTCGGTATGTTAGTTGAAAGAGTTCGATGTCTCAAACATCATCACATGAGGCAGTTCATCTGAGGATTCTGGCTGGTTATTATAGCTTTCTGGCGATCTATTGATCAAAACTTGCAGCTCTTTCTGACTCAACTTATTATCTTTGATCTCATGCAGTCTTTGTTTCAAGGCATTATCCTCAAACAGCATCCGCAACTCTTTTTCCAAGTTCTCGTCCTTTTTTATCTTCTTTTGGCCCATCATGTTGTTATCCTGGGTGATATACTTTCTCAAACTCTGGAACTTACCCATCTCAATAACCAACTTTTCCAGCTTTCTCTTGGCGTCGGCTTTAGCCAAAAGAACCTCTTCGATGGTATTGGACAATATGAATCTGTAAATAGCAACTGGATTCTTTTGCCCAATTCTATGCACACGATCCATAGCCTGTAGGTCTACCTGAGGATTCCAGTCAGAGTCAAAGAGAATGACGCTATCAGCAGCAGTCAAGTTTAAGCCCAATCCTCCAGCTCTTGTGCTGAGAATGAATACTTTGGCATTGTTATCTGTAGTGAATTTGTTAATTTCTTCTTCTCTATCAGCTTGTGAAGTAGATCCATCCAAATAGCAATAATCGTAGCCTCTTAGATCACACCAATCTTGAATGAAGGCCATCATCGATGTGAACTGGGCGAAAATCAACAATTTGTGATTCTCCTTTATCAAAGCTGGAACAAGCTGGTCCAAGAGTTGAAGCTTGGCTGAAGTTTCCAAGATTTTATTCAAGGGCATTTCATCCTCGTTATCCCACGGATAATAGAACAAGTACGGAGAATCACAAATAAGGCGTAACTGCATCAAGAGATAGTCCATCTTCTTATGAAGCACAACATCCAAACAATTTTCTAATATCTCATACAGTTGTGTCTCCACTTTGTTTAATATCCGTCTTTCAGACGTATCTCTTTTCTTGACCATGCGGAAGAACTCATCATCCTCCACTGCTGATCTCTTCTGATCAATCTCATCCTTTATGAATTGTTCAACTTGCCTTGGAGTAATTCCATTATTCAAAACAGCAACACGCTCACGCAGGGCAAACTTCACCACTTCTCTTCTCATTCTCTTGAACAACGCCCCTTTGTAGATGGCGTGCTGAGACTCTGTGAGCGTTCCATAAACGATAAACTCCTTCTTTTGGGCCAAGTTCGTGAGGACATTTCTCTTAAGACGTCGAAGTAAAAATGGCTTCAAGATTGTATGTAGGTTTTTAACTAATGCTTCCTGAATCTTGGAATCGATTAATCTCTTTGTGGAATCATCGGTATTGTTCTTAAGGTCTGTCAATGAACTGAAATCAAACCACTTTTGGAAGAGCTCCAAATCCTGAAAGATGTCTGGCAAAATAAAATTGAGCAGAGACCATAGCTCATTTAAGTTGTTTTGTAAAGGTGTGCCTGTAATTAGCAACCTGTTCTGCGTATTCAGTTTCTTCAACTCTCTGATGAGCTTGCAGTTGACGTTCTTCAAACGATGACCTTCATCCACGATCAAATATTTCCATTCGACTCTCCCGAAGAACTCTATATCCCTCAGGACAACTTCGTAACTCGTCACCACGATGGCCTGTTTAAAACCATTTCTCGGACTGTAAAACTTCTTTCTGATCTCTTGCCTCTCATCTTTCAAACCAATGTACCCCAACACAGGCAGATCTGGGGTAAATCTCTGAATCTCCTTAACCCAGTTTCCCACAGTTGATAGAGGTGCAGTGACCAGAAAAGGACCTTCAACTCCCTTCTCATACAAGAATGCTAGAAGAGCAATACATTGCAAAGTCTTTCCGAGACCCATTTCGTCGGCAAGAATGCCATTGAGTCCATTCTCGTACAATGTGATGAGCCACTCTGTACCTTCCAATTGGTAGTCTCTCATTGTCGTTCCTGTGACAAGAGCGGGTTGTTTGATAAGTTCAGGTTCTGAGTGACCTTCAAGTTTTTTCTTCGTATCCATGGTATCTTGACTGATCGGTTTCTTATTGATCAGGTCCAAGATATTTGGTTGTTCCATTCTTTTTCTCCTCTTGCGCGGTTGCATGTTCTCTTTATCATTCGTGTTCTTCTCCTTGTCCTTTGCCATTTGCCTCTCTTTCTTCTTCGCCAGACTACTCTCCACTAGAGTGTCACTGATGATGTTGGAAAAGACCTGCGACTGCTGTACCAGGGCATTCAGCTTTTCCAGCTTAAAGTCGATGCTGCTCTCATTGAAGGTTTTGAAGTCCTCAGTCTTTGTCTCCTTCTCGAGATCCTCATTTAGCAAATGCTCGAGGACCTCATCTTCGTCATCCGATGACAATTCGGTCTCGTTCTCCAGCTTGGCATTCATCTTCTCAACTGGAAAGCTCTTGTTGGGCTTGGGCTTGATATTAGCAACTGGAGAGACGCGTTGGAAGAGGTACTAAACGCGTCGTGATCCCACCAGCGTATATTTCAGACCGATAAAGCCCCCCAAGGGTAAATATCAGGCTGTTGCGCGAAACCTTTCCGCGACAACCTCCAAAAACCGGCACCAAAAGAAAGGAACAAACGACAAAAACACCAACCGATCAACTTCAAAACACCGCCAAAAAGTGAATTGGGGTTCTCTCTGGACGCGTTTCTGTTTCCTTGGTTTCAGTCAGCTTATTTTCTGCAGTGAAAGTGCCAACATTGGCCCCTTATTGGTTGATTCCTGTTCCCCAAAAACCGCGCGCAGACACGTCAACACGCACCATTCATTAATCGCACTGGAAAACTATGTCAACCCCTGTTGAAGAGTCTACAAAGGTCACCGAGCCTGTGAATGGGACCTCCATCCAGGAGTCTACTCATGATGTCGAGATGAACGACGCGGATGCTGCTGCTCCAGAGGCTGTAAAATCTGAGGAAGCTCTAAAGGCTGAACCAACCCCAGTGATTGACTATTCAGAGGAATCGAAGAAAATTGAAGAGAAGGCCAAGATCTATCTTGCACGTCAAACAAAGACTGTGATTATGCCAGCATTTGCTAAGTGGTTTGACATGGAGAAGATCCATGATATTGAAAAGAAGTCTCTTCCGGAGTTCTTCAACAACAACTCAAGATTCAAAACAGACAAAATCTACATGGACATCAGAAACTTTATGATCAACGCATACAGATTGAACCCACAGGAGTATCTGACTGTCACTGCAGCCAGAAGAAACATAGCTGCCGACGTGGCCTCCATCATTCGTGTTCACGCCTTTTTGGAGCAATGGGGCCTTCTCAACTACCAAATCGATCCAAAGACTAAACCATCACTTGTTGGTCCACAATACACTGGCCATTTCCAGATAATACTCGATACACCTGATGGACTGAAACCATATATCCCAGACAATGCTGAAATTGTGAACTTGAAGAAATCTGAATCTGAACTAAAGAAAGAAAAGACCTCACATCCAGATCCTGCCGATTTCGCATTGAACATGGAACTCAGAAGAAACGTTTATGATTCAACACATGATGCCATTGCGGTGAACGAATCCGATCGTATCTCTAGTGGTCTGAATTCTAAGACTTTCACGTGTACTGTGACAGGAAATGATACCTCTGAAGTTAGATATCATAACTTGAAGACAAAGGGATCTATCTCTGCAAAGGCATTCAAAGAGGGTCACTTCGGTGCTAATTTCACATCTGCAGACTTTGTTAGAATGGAAAAGATACAGAAATCAGCAGATTCAGCATCATGGACAGATCAGGAAGCTTTGCTCCTCTTGGAAGGAATTGAGATGTATGATGATGATTGGGAAAAAATTTCTCAACATGTTGGAACTAAATCCAAAGACCAATGTATCGCTAAGTTCATTCAATTGCCTATCGAGGACAAATATCTCATTAAGACAGTTCAAGAAGAAGCTAAGCCAAAAACAACAACCACATCCTCTTCAGATTCGTACACAAATGGTGCGGTTTTTGAAACAATAAAATTCCTCATCAAGAACTTGGATCCTGAATTGGCATCTCGCAACTTCCTTGAAAACGATGAAGACGTTCAAAGAGCCGTCAAGCTTACCGTGGGTTCCATTCTTGGTGGAGCAAAGGCACAACAAGAGACTATTAAGAATGAATCTTCAGGATTGTTGGGAGATCTTGTGGAGTTGGAGATTGCCAAGATTGAACAGAAGTTGAGCAAGCTAACAGTGCTAGAAAAGCAGATGAACCAAGCAAAGGCTGAGCTAGCTCAGCAACGTAAAGAACTCATCTTGGATCGTCTCTCGTTAAAGAAGCAAACTACTACAGTTCGTGACTTGTTGGTTCAGGCCGCATCCTCCCCAGATCCCGTAAAGGCTTCTGAGCTGGCACAAAATGCTTTAGAGGTTGCCAAAAAGGCACCACGTATTGCTGTTGTTGCGTCAATGTCAAATGGTACTGGTCCAGCTGAGGATGATGATGACTCAAAGGATAAAGAGGCTGTTGAGAAAGCGGAGGTTGTGCCTGTCAGCATGGAAGCTCCTCAAAGCTACCAGTTCTGGAAGCAGTGAGTTAAAGAACAAAGAAATACAATTGTACACTATCTAATTGAGGTTCGCAACCTTCAAACACTGGAAATGAACAAAGAAATTGTAACATTAGAGAAGTTCTTGTGCTTTGTAGTGCATTTCACGAGATGTCCTGGTGGAACTTTCCCGCGAATTTGGTGTAATATGTTGAACTTTTTCTGGCAGTCGACGCTCTGTTCTTGATTTAAATATCCAAGTTAAGCGGAGGAAACAAAAAATAGTACTGCAATTCTCTTTCTAAGATGATAACGAAGTACTTTACAAAGGTGGTGTTGAGATTCAACCCGCTCAGCAAAGAGGGTACGTGTTTTTGTCTCATGATTTTATATCTTGTGATGGGTGCATCCGTCAAACTCATCGTATCATCTTCAAAAATACTAACTAACAAATCAATGAAGGTAAGCCAGCTCGCCTCTTCCTCTCATCAATACCACCATCAATGAAAGGTGCTTGTTTAATCGATAGCAAGCTCATCACCGACACAAAAACGCAGCCAATAGTGAAAGTGACGTTCAAGGACAAAAAGACATTAGAAGCTGACCCTTCGAAGATGAACTACACAGAGTTGAGTGCTTTCTTTGACAGACACTCAAGAACGCTGCAGGTTAAAGAGAGCATTGATGCATGAGGATATCTGTTTGTATAATAGAGGAAAAAATTTCTTGTAAATAAAGGGTTTGTCACGGTTTCTTATCTTGGAAGGTAGACTTGTTTATTTGAAAATTGAGAACTACATTACTGAACGGTATTGACGAATTTCAGGTGACTGAGAGGTTCCGACCGGTTTCTTTAATTCATTTAGAATGATTGAGCTTCTTTAGGGAGTTAATGTTAGGGGAGAGTTTTCGGGATTTCTGGAGAAGAAAGATTTGCTATGCATGCAACATTGATCTGCCCTCCCCAGAAACATAGTCCATTGAGGATGGGCATTACCGTACTCCCTCTCTTATCAAAGAAAACTCGTGATCTCTGATTGGCTATCTCTATGAACTAGCCACTCAATGTGAGAAGCTTTCTCGTCTTTACGTTTGTGGAGCCGCTGCTGCCTTTGTGCTGCAAATATGATCACCGACCTTGGACTTTATTGGAAATGTTATTTATTGGGCTAATCATCTTCAGGGATATCTAAAACGACTCAATAATGGGTCTTTATTCGCTGTTGTTCAATTTCCTCCAATTATGGTAAACAAAGAGGAGAAGAATATCTTAGTTGAGACAACTTCCAAAGAAGATGGCTCCATCTCAGCTTCTATTAGTCAAGAAATAGGGGTTCCGGTGTGCGATGAGGAACTTGCCGAAGCATATTATAACTCTTTATCTCCAGAGTGTGTGGCTTCCCTGCTTGAGAAGGCGGGTCATGGGTCTACTTTAGATGAGAAGGAGACACTCGCTCCAGATTTGCTCTATCTCCTTGATAAGATGTCCCGAATGGATACTAAAAAGACTCTCGAAATTCTAAATGATATTATTAAGGAACACTTGGAAGATGTGAACTTTCCGAGTGATGACTGGCAGTTCATGAATAAAGTAATTAATGGTGACGTTGACATAGAGGATCCACAATCAAACTTCAAAGCCAAGCTATGTGCAGCCTTGGCCTATTATCATTCGCCATATCCAGAAGTTAGAGCAGTTACTGATATTTTTAATGATCCTGAGGAACCTTGTGAGACTATTAGAGCTTATGTTATTTCCATTGTTTGGCTCATTATTGGCTCTGGTGTTAACGAGTTCCTTGCTCATAGACAGCCTTCCATCAAACTTTATTCTTCAGTTATTTCAGTCTTGATGTATCCATGTGGTAAAATTTGGGAATATGTGATGCCACATTGGCATATTCCATGGTTTGGAGGTAAAACAATCCCATTAAATCCAGGTCCTTACTCATATAAAGAACAAATGTTCTCCACATTATTTTCCGGCGTTTCTGGTACCTCGGTGTATGTCTCTTATAACATCGTTACTCAAAAGGTATTTTATCAGCAGGATAACGTTTCTGTTGGGTTTCAAATTCTCCTAGCTTTATCCACTCAATTTCTTGGATTATCATTTGCTGGCGTTATGAGGAAATTTGTTATCTATCCCTCAAGAACCATGTGGCCTACTTTACTTCCTACAATGGCACTTAACAGAGCTTTGCTGAAAACAGAGAGAAGAGAACGCATCCATGGCTGGATCATTTCAAGCTATAAGTTCTTCTTCTTGGTCTTCTTTGGCTCTTTTTGTTACTTTTGGATTCCGGAATATTTGTTTCAAGCATTGTCTACTTTCAATTGGATGACGTGGATCTCACCAAATAACTTTAATCTAGCAATGATCACAGGTACTAGCTCTGGATTGGGTCTTAACCCTGTTACTACATTTGATTGGAACATTATTTCTTTTGCATTCTCACCTTTAGCTACGCCTTTCGTTACTGTAATGAACATGTACGTTGGCTGCATCTTGGGTTTCTTCATCATCGTTGGAATGTATTACTCAAATTACAAATGGACTGCTTATCTACCCATTAATTCCAATGCTATATTTACCAATACTGGAGAAACTTTTCAAGTAACAGAGATTTTAACTGATGGAGTAATGGACATTACGAAATATCAAGCATATTCACCGCCGTATTATTCAGCTTCAAATATCTTGGTTTATGGAACTTATTTTGCTGTGTATCCATTAACTTTCTTTTACAACTCTTTCAAAGAATGGAGAACTATTTGCAACGCCTTTAAGATGATGGGGGGTCAGATTCATGAGTTTATTCATAATTTGAGGAAAATGAAATTTGAAAATAAAGGGACTGCTTATGACGAGTTTCATGATGCACATTCAAAGATGATGAGAAGATATAAAGAAGTTCCAGACTGGTGCTACTTTATTATTTTGATCGTTTCATTTGTGCTTGCAGTATTATGTGTTGAATTGTATCCGGATTACAAAACTCCTGTATGGGGACTTGTCTTTGTCATTGCTATTAATGCTGTGTTTTTGATTCCTTTCTCTGTTTTGTTTGCTGTCACTGGTGCCCAAATTGGTCTGAACGTCCTTGTTGAGTTAATCGTTGGCTATGCCTTACAAGGTAATGGGGTTGCATTAATGACATTGAAGGCGTTTGGATGCAATATCGATGGACAAGCTGACTCCTTCATTTCGTCCTTAAAGATTGGTCATTATGCCAAGATCCCACCAAGAGCTGTGCTCAGAGCTCAAATCATTGGAACGTTCATTCAAGTGTTTATCTCTTTAGGTGTTATAAATTGGTCATTCAATAATGTTGAAGACTACTGCTCACCAACACAAGCTCAAAGATTCACATGCCCCAGTGAAAGAACTTTCTATTCAGCCTCTGTGTTTTGGGGGGTCATAGGGCCAAAGATTGTGTTTTCAGGGCTGTACCCTGAAATGCAATACGCCTTCTTAATTGGATTTGGAGTTGCTTTATTTTTCATTTGCCTTACTGTTTGGGGACCAAGATTTGGTTGGTATAGATATGTTAAGAACATTGAACCTTCATTGATCATGATTGGTATCTTGAACATTTATGCGCCTTATAATCTGGCCTACATTACTCCTGGAGTTTATGTTTCTGTTGCGTTTATGTGGTTTATCAGAAAAAGGTATTTGTCCTGGTTTGAGAAGTATAATTATGTGATGTCAGCTGGCTTGGATGCCGGAGTCGCATTCGCAGCGATCATTATCTTCTTGGCTGTTCAGTATCATCCCAAGCATATCAATTGGTGGGGTAATATTGTTTCCAAGGGAGGAATCGAAGGTGGGTCCGGCCAATTATCATTATTGAATATTAGAGATACAGTAAGAGGCTATTTTGGACCTGAGCTGGGCCATTACCCCAACCCATGATTGTTACGCCTGCTGGACATCCACTCACGTGCCTGACTGATGGATTTGTTTTTTTTTAGCAATTTTCTTTGTTCTTGCTCTTATTCTCCATTATTGATCGATCGTCTGCTTTACTCCACAAATATTGAACTTAATCTTGTTGGATGAGATTCCTTTATCTATTATTACAAAAATGGAATCAAAGTCGTTAAGAGATCATAGCGCCTAGACAAGCAAAGCAGCAACAGCGACGACACCGGAAACACCTGCTTGAGAATTTCCAGCAGCATTAGCAGAGTCATAAGACTCGATGGTTGGTTTAGCTGAGGTAGAGGTTGTAGTCTCAGTCGTGGTGATCTCGGCCTCAGCCGAAGAAGAGGAAAAGGAAGATGGGGAGAAGTCAGAGACAGCACTGTTACCGGTAGAGTCAATGGCCTTCAAGGCTACCGAGGTCCCGTCTGTATCACCAGCAACAACAGTGCCATCATTAGTGATGGCGAAAGCGGAAGTGCCATCGTAGTTCAAATAGCGGCTAGCGATGGAGAAAGTGACTGAACCGGCGCTGCCAGTGCTGATAGAGCTAGGTCCAACGATGGCAAAGGAACCATCAGAAAGTCTGAGTTGTTCACCCTCGGTAACAGCAGCATTTAAGTAATCAGAACCACCAGCTGTAAAAACACCTTTTAAAAGAGCAATACCGGAGTTCTGCCATTGGGAACCAGTTCTGATGACAAGAAGACCGAAGCTCTCGGAGTCGGCGAGGGCGACGACAGCGTAGGCAAAAGCGGTGAGAAAACCGAGTTTCATTCTTATTTGAGTGTTAATGATAATACAATAAATGGATCTGTTGAAGTTAAAGAGGATGCAAGAAGTCATCTAGGACGTATCTAGGACCCTTTATGTGCCCGAAAGGGTCCCACATGGGAAGGAATTGTGTCCCTCGACCCCAAACTCCTCACAACAGAAGACATGCAAACAACTGCACCATTGCATTAAACACCTGAAAATACATTAAGCCAATACCGTCGGTTTATTTTATTTTGGAGAACCGTATGGCCCTAAAAGAGTAAAGACCTTTACATTTGTAGTACGAAACGTACCCAAATCTGGAGCTACAGCTTCTGAAAAGTCGCAACGTCATGAGGCGAAGACAATGCACAAACTCTTAGGTGGAAGCAAACTCCTCTGAGACAACGCCTCAGCATTTTTAAGGCTCATGAGAACTCTAATTCCGGTTTTAACTGTTGTCGTCCGAGTAACTGGGGTGTGGGAGATTCTCTGTCCGTTTGAATATCCCTGGCGCCATTGTTCAAAGGTTCTGACTAGATGGGGGATGAGAGGAGTTGAAGACAGCAGCAAGTGCTGAAGACCTCGTCTGCTGGGACATCTACTCACGTATAGTGACACAATTGCTCCGTTAGGGTGGCTTTCTTACACAAGTATTCCCCATTTTTTTCCGTTTGTTTGCCAGGGTGTGGCGCCATCTTTAGACCCCTGCAGCAGCAGGGAGCCATCATCTGGACGCAAAATACGAAGACCCGCAATTATACATGGCTGCTCGTCATCGTCGTATATGCATGGCTTTGTAAAAGTCACACATCTTAAAGTAATGGGAAAACGGAGCATTTAGCGTCGTAGCCTTGCAGGAGTGGTACTCGTGGTTTTGTGTCGCCAGTTCTCCATTCTGCCGGGCAGGTATCACTTCACATTGTTCAATCAGATAGCAAGAAATAGCTACCGTTGGCGGTGTATATTTGTATATTTATTCAGGTCTAAAAGTGATGTCGGAGATTTCGTAGTGTTTTCTCTGGGATCTGGACGTTATCTGTGCGGGCCACACTGGCTCTTTCTTCCAACCCCATCTCTTCTCAGTCTCCTGGCTCAATGTCCCATCGAGTTTCTGTAAAATGTACTTGCCGATGTTAGGAAGGAACTTGTAGCCATGGCCAGAATCCCCTGTAGCCACAAATATTTTATCAGATCCTGGTACATTGTCAATAAGGAAATCGCTGGTTGTAGTGTCACTGATCCAGCAAGTTTTGGAACCAATCAATTGATGCTGTGCCAAATCTGGCAGGATCAATCTCAGTAGCCTCCGCACGCTTTCTTCACCTCCATCTAATGGAAACGTGTCTCCTTGGTTATCAATCTTGTATCTTGGTAGCGACACTTTCTTGGCCTCGTTGAAGGGATCTTGGATGTGGTTGAATGTGTCCGCAAACACCAGTGCAATCTTCATCTCTTTAGTATCAGCATCTGGAGGGAAGAAATAGCCGTACTCCGAACTAAAAAAGACGGGGATATCCTTGTACTTCTCATATTCAGCCTCGTTCAGCTTTATATGAGTGACAAAGAGCCCTACTGAGCTAATTTGAGATTCAAGATCAACAACCCTACCGGTGTTAGCACCCAGCGCTAGGACAATCTTGTCAGCAGTATGGACCGTACCATCCTCAGTCTCCACAGTGTCATTAAGAATCCTCTTGGCAGTTCCTTCAGGCCCGAAAATAAACTTAACCCCAAGTCTTTCGGCTTCTTCATACACTTTCACAAGGGATTTCCATGCGATACCATACCCAGCCATTGGGTTGTACTTGGCATGAATCGCTCCGAACTTGTTGCCCTTGAACTGTGGAACCAATTCCCCTAAATCTTCTCCACTGGTCAAAGGTCTGATTCCGGAGACATCAACTCCCAGTTCCTTCAAATTATCAATTCCCTGCTGCTCGTATTTAGCCCGGTGTTGATTCTCCTTGGCATCCGGAGTCAACGTCACCCTCCCACTTTGCACATAAGTGTCCTGATAAAGGGAATTATTCTGCCATAACATCAATGCCTCTACGGCCAGTTTGGAGTAGAACGGGTCAGAATATTCCGTGCGGACAATCTTATTAAGATCTGTAGCTGCTGACAAAGGGGAAGGGACGGGGTACTTGTCCATGGCCACAACCTCCCAGCCTTTTCGTGCACTTTCCAGTGCAGTTGAAAGACCAAACACACCGCAGCCCACAATCAGAACTTTAGGCATCTCTGAAGTCTTCGGTCACAAAGTCAATTGATTGAATTGAGCCGGTACAGATGCCAGGATAAGGGAGAACAAGAAGTGCTGATAAGGAGCCCCTTATACATAACGCGAATTGTTGAAATGAATAAAAAAAAAACCTTCCACCAAGATGCGGACTGCTGACACAAGAGACCTTCAAACTTTACCAAATCTTCAACTCTGAGCATCGTAAATGCCCTAAAAGGTTCTAAAGTATGACGAGTAAGTATATGAAGTTTGCTAATACCCCTGCCATTGCCTCCCGAAAACCTCCTAACACCGTTTTAGCAGACTCCATAACGACACTCCCCACCATCCACACTCCAAACGTCTCAGTGCCAACACTCAGCAATTTCAAATCGACAACAAGTTTTGAGCCTAATGTCATTGGATCCGTGCCTATTATCCGATCATCAATATCACAGGTGAAGAATGGACTCGTAAGAACTATTAACCCGTCGTCCAACTCACAGGACTCTATTCAAGACGAAGTCATTGATGAAAGTTATAAACTGAGTCGCTTCAAAGGTCTAAAAGAGTTTCATTCCGACAAACTGAATGACCAGCTCTATCAGCTATCCATTCTTGGGTTTGCTGATTTAAATAATGAGACGTTGGAGCAGATCTTGAATGTTATTATTGGTTCTGATGAATACGAATGGAGTTGTGTATTGGATGTTGATTCTAAAGTGATATTTGTTCGTATACTGGGGGATGACCAATTAGAAAAAGTTCAGTTGATGTTTAGAGTGCTACAACTTGATAAGAGGCAAGTTCAAGAGATGACGCTGAAAGTCTCAGCTCAGGACAACACCAAGCGATTAATTGATGAGTCGGCCAAGACAGAAGGTCAAGATGTCATTGATTGTGAGCAGATAACTGCTTCAATTGGGGATATTTTGAACAAAACAAAATCAAATACGAATCAAAATGCCAACGGATTTGATTACGTTGTTGATGAAAGCGAATTGAAAGATATTCCAGCGGAAATTTTACCCCAGTTGAAGAAAGACATCAAAGAATTTAGACTCAAGGCGCTGGAGAATGAGACAAAAAAAAGAGAAAAAGAAGCATTAGATGAAAAGAAAAGAGCGAAATTACAGTTAAGAAACCTATTCCAAAAGTTCAGAAATGAGACTGGTAAGATGGACGTTGATGAAGATAGCGATGATGAGGATGAAGAAGACGATGGCCTTACAGATGAACAATTTGAAGACATGAGATTAAAGAAGGCGAATCAAGAAATGCTGAAAAACTTCGCAATAAAATTACAACACGTCAAGAATGAAGAAAGAAGAATGAAGGCTATGCTCTCTGATTTAGATCAGTTGAAGAACTATGAATCAACATTGGACAAAACTTTACATCCGGATTATGAACGTGGTTATTTCAAACCGTCCAGAAGAGATAAAGATAGGGAGTTTGATGCCGATGTTAAAGATAGAGAAGAAGAGGCAAAGGATTCGGAGGCTAAAAGAGATAATGCTGAGTCGCTTGGAACTATTAACATCTCATTGAAGTTAAACCTGTCTAATGATACTTTGGATTTAGATGACTCCAAGATGGATGAACTCTTGGAATCCATAAAGCCTAAGATTAATTCCTACATCAAAGAATTTTTAGGCGTTGAGGAAGAAGAATTAGCAGACTTCATTGCTTCATTAATTAAAGATGAAAAGAGCAGGGCCAAACTGCAAGAAGAGCTAGAAGAACCACTTGGTGATGATGCCAAAGAGTTTGTCGACAAGGTCTGGGCTGATATCCTAGCACTATTGTGATTAATTCGATGACTTGTAATGATAACAAAAGCTCACTCTGTAGATAATAACACGGTTTGGAGATAAGGAAACAAGCCATCAACTCATAACGGGATTTAGTGGCATAATACACCCGGACATTCACCTGAACATCATCTTTCAAATAAACCTCATGGTAAATACATCAAAATCTGAAGGTTGGGTTGTTTGAGTATATATTTAGATATTTAAATTCTGAATTCAAGCTCCTAGTCCTTGAGTTGATCATATATTACTTATATGGCCCGAACAACTTATATGATATTTTTTCCCAGCTTGTTACAAAGTGCTATTGAACAAAATTAGTTCTTGTTTTCTAGGGATATTATATTTTAAGTTATTTCAAGCCGCTCCCAGTATAATATCTAGGTAAAATTTATAATTATCTGAGCAGCCTGCAATTACACACATATATTTAATACGTTTAATATGCGCCTCAATTCGGTCGACCAGAGGAGCTGACCAGCAGACTCCTTAAATGATCCTCACAAGTCTTTAACAAAACGCAAAAAGCTCCAAAAAAAGCTCAGACTTCAAAAATGTGCTCTCATATACTATCTGTCTACTCTAAACCAAGTCTGAAAAAGGCTCCTAAAGCTCAATAGATCCCACCGCTAGCGCCTTCAGGAGCAAAATGGTGTAACCCGGCTATCAGATCTTGTGCCGCGCGACTAAATGCGCACCACTGCGAAACATGGGAACCATCCTTTTGAGCAGTCGATCAACCGTTTTGATTAGCTAGTTAAAGATGCCAGCAGTGAGTGATTCATACAAACAGGGGGACATGATGTTCTAGAGACATCTAGGGTCTCACAATCTGTGCAGCGTGTACTGACATAACACACAGCCATTCACAGCTGCGGACATTGAACGACTAGCTGATGGCTATTTTGACACCAATGAAGGAGCTGGTGAAGTCAACGAGCTCATAAAATATATTTTGGAAAACCTCAAAGACGGTACTACTGGATATAAGGTTGGTGTGTCAGTTTCTTTCCACAAGGGGAAGCACGGTTATGATCAAGCACAGCACTCCTCCGGTTACCTTTGGGATACTGACAGCGACGGTCATTATACCGTTCTAGTTCAAGGCCATGACTGCACTTATGCCATCGAAGCTTGTTATTTCAAGTTGTAAAAGAGTATTTTGACTTAGAAATGTATACGACTATCAATGTTATGACGTATTATGAACAGAACAAAAGAACGAGAGTGTATATTGTACAAACAAAAGAAGATAGAAAGGGGTCCGTCCCTCACCACCCGCTTTTGTTTTAATTTTTTATTTCGTTAAATAACATCAAATCTTGAGTAGATCAAAGTCTTCATTTTGTCATTAATCATGTCGAGCTCCTCTCTACTGAACTCGTAGTCCTCCGGATCCAAATCATTATCAACAAATCTTTCCAAAGCCGTGACTGTATTTAATGGCAATCCAGTGACAGCGCTCCAATCAGCTTGATGCCCAACAATCTTAATCAATAGGGCTACTATCACTTGTTTCAGAGAGATTTGTACCTGGTCAATCTTCGTGAAGTACCTGTTCAATAGCAACACTAATTTCTGAAAGTTCGATAAGGAGAGCTGTAGCCTCTTGAATAAACTTGCAGTGAATTTGATCAATTGAACCAAGATCTGCTCATCAACAGCTTCCAGCTTGGACGAATAGCTTTCCAATAGGAATTGGAGGCTATGGTTAATGACGTAATGTAGGATCAGTTTTTTTTCAAATTTGGCAGTAGAATGGTTGGCGCCCAAATCCGTCGAGTAATTCAGTCCCAGTCCATCGGAATGGAAAGGCGAGTTCAATGGAGAGTGCATCTCATAGTCATATGCGTGTCGCATGTGGTCATCAATTCTTTGATAGTCTCGCTAGCCAGGTGGAGAACTCCAAAACGTCTGCTCGGAAAGGAGGGAGAAGAAACAAAAACGTGTGCGTCCTATCAACGGCGGTATCGGAATCAGCAGCGGCGAATATGGGTTCCGTTCAATGGAAATAAGTGGCTGCTGGAGATACTGCGGTGAGAACAACTGGCACGGAAACTGTTTCTAGGCTCGATTCAGGAGACGTGTTGGCAGCGGTGTTAAGTAATGCTAAGAGAGCGGGAGATGCGTATGAGTAACCGGGGGAATTTTCTCGGTTCATAAGACACAATTCGCCGTATGGTGTCCGGATGTTATACAGGCCCACTCCACGCCGTTCCCTCGCAGCGGTTTGTGCTCCGAGGTGGAACAGCCAATTGTGAGGAGATGGGCTCTCTTACGGTGCAGAGGTGGCACATAAGCCATCTGCTAGCTCTGGAAATGCACCCACTGGACGTTGATGCTGCGCGTGCGGGCTGTAAGTTTTGCAGATTCGTATGGAGCAAGCCCCAACTTTCCCCGGCATTATGCGATTTAGTCAGTGTGGTTTAGTCTACTACATTGGATTAATAATTAAAAAAAAAGAGTGTATGTGCTAATAAACGTATCTCATGCCGTGTGCAAACAAACGGGCAAACGCCTAAACAAACGATCAAACGATCAGACAATCAGACAATCAAACAATCAAACAGAAAAATGCTCCTAGACTCATTTTTTACCAAACATACCAAACTTCTTCTTCTTCTTCTTCTTATCATCAGTTCCACCAATTGCACCTAGTGGTGCGCCAATTGATCCCAATGGTTTCGGCTCGTGCCCGTCGTGATTTCCGCTTCCAAATGAAGTGTCTGCTGTTAGATCCTCAGTAGGTGGTGAGAAGCTATTACCAGCGTTACCCTCGTTCAGCTCATTAGAGTTGGATGAGGTAGAGGTAGGATATGACCCATCGTTAATATCTTGGCTTGATCCATCTGGCGATGATTTGGTGTACTTCTGTTGCTGTTGGAATTGTGGGTTTGGTTTGATGGTTGGAGAATAAGCGCCACTATTGATCGTGGTCTGCGAAACTGGGTGGATCCCTTGCGGAGAAATTGGATGTTGTTGTTGATATTGTTGAGGTGGTGGTGGCTTCTGCTGTTGTGAACCAGTTGGCGTTGAGCCTGGAATCATCATTTGTTGGGGGCCGGTCATGAGACTCATATGGCGTTGGTTTCCTGGACGAATATTAGAGTATTGATCCACTCCGCCAAAGTTCCCGTTAGATATGATTGGGAATGATGATTTGCGGTTCTTGCGTGAAGTTTTTATAAACTGTGGGTTATGGTTACCATTCATAACACCTCCCACACCTCCGCCATTAATACCAGGATACAGCTGATCAGAATCCATAAGTGGCATCGTAGAGACACGACGTGGTTGCGGTGCTCCCTGTGATGGCCCGTTCATTTGTGCATGAACGTTCATAAATGGCTGCTGGGGCATACCTCCAAATGGTTGCTGTTGTTGTTGTTGTGGTTGTTGTTGTTGTTGTTGTGGAATTTGAGAACGCTGCTTGATCGGTTGTAATGGTGGCTGTAACTGTTGTGGATGTCTTTGTGTGTTCATTTGGGACCACTTTTTATTCAGTTCCATCTCTCTACTGTTCAACAATGCTTCCTTCTTCTTCAATTCCAATTCTCTTGCAGATAACCCATCCTGTGGCTTTTGAAGCTGCAATACAGGTGGTGTTTGTGTTGGAGGTGCAATCGGAATGGATTTATCCTCTGACAACTCAGCAGCATCTGCTTGTGCATTACTCTCAATTGGTGATTCCATAGCAGCACCCAACATTGCGACATCTGTCAAATCACGCAAGTCTGGCGTACCATCGACAGACACATTCTGTTGTTGTAGTACACGAGTATGAACTGGTGATTGGAATGGCTGCTGAGGAGGAAGGGCTTGGGCCGGAGCAGAAGCTGGAGCAGAAGCTGGAGCTGGCAAAGCCACAGGGATAGCTTGTGATTGTAAATCTTGAATATGAATTTCAGCCTGATGCAGCTGTCTTGACTTTTGTTGGTGCTTTTGTTGAAGCTGTTGATGTTCTACTTGAAGATTTTCAAAGTCTGACACCACTTGACTCAACTTAGCATCCTTTTCGCCAACATCTCTCGTGGCCATCTGTAATTGTTCATTTTCTCTCAACAGAGCCTTGTATTCATCAAGCTGCTTGGATAGAGTCTCGTTCAAACGATCATTCTCCTCCTTAAGGGAATTAACGTCAATATCATCAACTCTCTTGAAGAATATTGAAGGACCTGTGTTCAGCTTCTGGTATTGGCAGATTGTTGCGTACAAGAATTCCAAGTATGGAGTCTTGATTCCGTGATCATCGGCCAGTAATATTGGTTGTAATAGTAACATATCAATGTCCAAGTTGTTCTTGTGGTAGAAATCATAGAAGAACTGTGGGGAATCGAGATACTCCAATTTAGAATCATGTGTGCGAGATTGGTTGTCCTCGATCCAGTGCTTCAAGAGGTTGGACTCATTGTCATAACCAACAGGAAGTTTACAACCCATTGTCTTTGCGACAGTGATCAATTCGGTAACAAGACCGCTCAAGAGGGGCTTCGCCAAGATCTGCTTTATGAGATCTGATGGGTTAGGTTGTTCGAAAAGAATCAAAAGTGGGTTGAAGCAAATCCTTGGGATCGCCAATTTCCACTGCTCAACGAGGAATTCAAGATAAGTGCTTTTTGCAGTGACTTTAGCTCCATCAGCTTGTTGGTATTGTAAAAGCTTAGCCAACGCACCAAGATCTTGCTGGGAAGAGGTTGAGTACTTGGAGTTCATTGTTCCAGACTCGCCAATGGTGATGCTTCTCTGTGAATCCTTGAGGATGTAATTATCTGAGGAGACTTTACGAATATCCACAGTCGAAATGACGGAAAACACCGCCAGATGCAGCTCCTTTGGAAGACAGTTTTTAAGGAAAGGCTCCAGATTGACGTATCCGGTGGACTCCACCAGGATGATCGTTTTCTTACCGAGGAACGGAACAAGACTTGAAGAGACATTTGACACGTCCTGGAGCGACTTTGCAGACACCACGACAACATCGTACTTTGTCTCAGGGAGCCCAGCAAAGCCGTTGAGCACCTTGTCAGGCTGGAACGAGTACTCCGTGTTCTGTGCCGCATCTTCGATCGTGATCTGGCCCGTTCCAGCGGTGAGGTCCTCGCTCACAATATGGGTGGAGAGCTTGCCGGTGGCCTGGAGACGCCAGACATAGTAGAGCACCTTCGGGTTGGATCCCACAGCCAGCATGTTGAGACGGCCAGACATAATGACAGAGAACTGTAGAGGAGCCGGGCACGGAAAGGAAGGGGAAAGATCAATGGTAACAAGACCGGCTCACAAACAAGTGGAAGAATGAGGGAGAAAAAAAAAAGACTGCTGTTTAGACCGAAGTTCCGTAGCCGCTAGGGTCCGGGAGGGACTGCTGGGGGGAACACGACACGCTGTGGAGCTGGGAAAGCGAGCGACAGCGAAAGGGGGACTACCGCTGTGTATGAGAGTCCCAATAAAAGAGTTCGATTCGACTCCTGTTAGCACCTGCGGTCGGTATGGGAAATGTTGGAAACGAAACGTGAAACAGCCGCTGCGGTTTTCAAACGCGCCCTCCAACTACCTCCAAAAAAAAAAAAACTTTCGCGGCAAGCTCGGTGGCCCAGCACCGGGTCGGGCTGTTCACGGCGGGATTAGCGGCGCTCTGCCGGGCGTTTTGCAGCTAATAGTTCGGTTTCTGTATGTACCGGGTGTCTATCTTGCTGGTAGCTTAGCAACGACCCCAGAGGACTACGGCAGGTGGCGGTTTGCAGCGAGCCGCAGTTCCCGGCCGCACCGACAACCTGGCCCGAGACCCGGATTCCTTTAATCCCGTCAATTCTGACAGCGCCGGCTGCGATGAAGTGACGAACCCATCGGCTTTGGCAGCGCCTCTGCCAGTGCTCTCTGATTGCGCCAGTGGAGTGGACCGGTTTGCCAGCAGCAGGGGCTGCCGGACACGTGGCGCACATGTGTGAGCTTGGCCCCAGACAGACGCACCGGTACAGGGGTTGGGCCACGGGCCCCTAGTGACACAAAAGCCTGGTCTCTACACGCAACTTCGCTTGAACGCGGTACCTGCAGATCGCAGGTTCCTCCCTCAAGGGCTCGGGAGGCCCACCTTCTGCGCACATTGGTGCCAGGTCAGGAGGCGCTAGTGGGCTCCAGCTACGGTTGGATATAGTTGTGTGTGTGTGTGAGAGAGAGAGGGAGAGAGAGAGAGAGAGAGAAAGTGTGTATTTGGGGGTGTGTTCAGCCGCCAAAGACGCCAGCGAACACGGTCCTGATCTCGTCGTTGGAGTAGCCGGCATACAGGCACATCTGCAATAAGATCCTGGCCTTTTGTGGGTTCAGGAATCCGGAGGTGATGGCGTAGTCTTCGCCGTCGTCTGCTGGGACGGAGCCGTCTGCGGTTCTGTGGGACTGAACGATTGGGATGCCGTACTTTGCGTAGAGCTCTTTGTTGACGATGCTGCCCGAGTCTGTCCATGACCCTGCACCAGATCCCGCAAGAATGATGCCCTTGGCACCCAAATCCTCGACGGCACTGACAATGAGCTCTGGATTCAAGCCTTGGTACGAGTAGAGGATAATGACCTCTGGAATCTCGGAAGCATCGGTGACGTTTGAGATGTCGAAGTAGTGCCTTCCATTTGGTCTGGCTGGTGGATAGTAGTACTGGACGTCGTCGTTGATGAAGACACCCAGGTATCCCTGCTCGGTGGCCTTGAAGGTGTCGAGTGTGTTGGCGTTGATCTTTGTAGTGTAGAACCCGGAAGCAATGCGGTCATTGAGCGTAATCATAGTGCCGCGGCCTTTAGAGTCTGAAGAGCTGGCAATGGAAACAGCTTGATACAAATTCATTGGGCCGTCCGCAGACGTGGCGGTGGCTGGTCTCATGGCACCAGCAATGCAAATCGGCTTTTCCGAGCTGATTGTGATATCTAAGAAGAAGGCGGTTTCCTCCATGGTATCTGTTCCATGTGTCACAACAGCGCCAGTGTACTCATCAGAGGCCAGTGTCTCAGAGATGTTGTGATGCAGCGGAATCAGATGGGTATAGTTCAAGGAATTGGAGCCTACGTTGGATATTTGAAGATAAGCCAAGTTGGCAACCTCTTCCAACGAAGGAACAGCGTCAATGAGGTCCTCAACTGTGAGACCTACACTGTACCCTGCAGTTGTAGCTGATGTGGAACCTTTCGATGCGATAGTGCCCCCTGTACCGAAAATCTTGATGGTTGGCAGGGAAGAGTTGGTTGTTTCTTCACGTGGAAAAAGAACCGGAAGGGCATTCGTCAGTGCACAGAGCACAGAGAGAAGAACAGGACTTGAGAGTCTCATACTATTTTTTTTTCCTTTTGAATAAATGAGTCTGACTAATGTCTGCAAACCGGGTATTTGAAGAAGATGAGAAAGACGTGCGCTTTTATATACTTCCTCCTCCCCCACCTAGCTCCCTTATCAAAAAGCCCACCCGAGCATTTCTCTTTTGGATGGGAACTACATGCGACAGATTGCCGAGCTTCAGAGTATCTGGACCAATGAAGAGACACCCTGCATATCACCAGCATCTGTTTCGAGTGCGGAGATTCTTCATTCCGCACTATACC
>JAKTVL010000126.1:0-25640 GCA_030557175.1 Petasospora japonica
ACGAGCACTAACGGGTTCTCTTGAGCTATCAACCACAGCGGGCTGCCGATTTCTGTCTCGACGGGAACCATGTCTTTCTTGGGTGTCTATCGGGCGCTCTACGCGTACGTGCCGCAATCGGAGCAGGAGCTCGCCATTGACGAGGACGACATCCTTTACCTCCTCGAGAAGTCAGAGGTTGACGATTGGTGGACCGTTAAGAAGCGTGTTGTCGGTTCTGACGTCGACGAGCCTGTGGGTCTCGTGCCATCCAACTACATTGAACCTGCCAACAGTATCGGGACTGCCACAGCGCTCTACGACTACGACCGCCAAACAGAAGAGGAGGTGTCTTTCAAGGAGGGAGACTCCTTCCAAGTTTTCGACGACAAGGACCCTGATTGGATTCTTGTCTCCAAGAACGGAACTGAATTCGGCTTTGTCCCTTCCAATTACATTGAAACAAAGGCTGGCACATTAGTTCCTCCGGCTGCTCCAATTGGGCTCCCGCCACCTCCAACACACCCATCTCTTTCCACTTCTACCGCTCAGGCCGTGAGCGAGCCACCTATACAATCCGAGAGACAGAGTAGTTACTCAGGATCCGCATCTCGTTATGATGATGAAGAAGAGGAGCACGAAGCACCACCACCCTCATTGCCTTCCAAGCCAAGGCCACAATCCGAGGATTACTCTCGTGACAGTTACAGAGGGTCACCTCCTCGCCGCAGTACTTATGATGACCATAATGATGCCCCTCCACCAAAGCCATCCAGACCAACTGATTCTCGCCGTGGATCTCATTATGACGACAATAACGATGACGATGAGCAGCTTTACACATGGTCTGTCAGTGAAGTTGATGGCAGAAAGAAGAAGAAGGCCATGTTCGCTATTGGAAATGGAAATATTTACTTCTCTCCAGATTCCGTCAACGGTGGCACACCACAGCAATGGAACGTCAAGGATCTGTTGTCTTTCTCATCTGAGAAAAAGCATATCTTCTTGGAGTTCAAGAACCCATTGTATTCTCTTGAGATCCATACAGGTACAAAAGATGTTGCTGGTGAAATTCTCACAGTTCTTGGCGAACTGAAGGGTGCCGTTTCTTCAACCGAGCTCAAGGAAGTCAAGGCTGCAGCTTCATCCAAGGGTAAGAAACAGGGTAAGATTCTTTACTCATTTGAAGCAGAAGGCTCTGATGAGTTGACCGTTAAAGAAGGTGAAACGGTTACCATTGTCAACAATACCAAGTCCAGGGATTGGTGGCTTGTTCAGAATAAGTCTGGAAATGCTGGTGTTGTTCCAGCTCAGTTTGTGCAGCCAATTGAATCACAGAGCGCCCTGTCATCTTTTGGATCGAAATTCAAATTAGGAAGATCCAAGTCTAAGGATAATTTGAAAGAATCTCCAAAGAAACAGAAGGAGGCTGATAGCAAAAAGCTTTCTATGCCAAAGGCTTCTCGTATCAGAACGTGGGAGGACAGATCTGGTTCCTTCAAAGTTGACGCTGAGTTCCTTGGTGTTGTTGATGGAAAAATCCACTTGCACAAGACTAACGGTGTCAAGATTGGCGTTGCTGCTCAAAAGTTGTCTCTCACTGATCTGGAATACGTTGAACGCGTAACCGGTATGTCTTTGGAGTCATTCAAGGGCAAGAGTAAGTCCAGGAGCTCATCATCTACTGCAGAGAGAGAAGAAAGAGAAAGAAGAGAGAGAAAGGAAAGAGAACGCAAGAGAAGAGAAAGAGAGGAGAGAGAAAGAGACATGGACGAAATTGAGAGAAGTAGAGCAAAAGAGAGAAGAGAACGCGAGCGTGAGGCATTAGAGCGTGAGCGTGAAAGAAAAGAACGTGAACTGGAGAGAAGAGAACGTGAAATGGACAGAGATGAGAGAGATCGTTTGCACAGAGAACTTGATGAAGCTAAGCGTAAACTCAAGGACTTGGACGACATTAAGAAAAAGCTTAGCGAGGCCCCACCGGCTAGATCATCTAGACCAGAGTCGGAACAGTCATCTCGCAGAGTTACGCCATCTGGCTCTAAGAAGGAGGATTACGATTGGTTTGAGTTCTTTTTGGAAGCTGGTGTTGACGTCAATCAATGCCAGAGATACAGCAATAATTTCTCGAACGAACAAATTGACCCGTCTATTCTGGAATCTATTGATGCCTCTGTGTTGAGGACATTGGGCTTGCGTGAAGGTGATATCATTAGAGTTACAAGATACATCGATGAGAAGTTTGGTCGTAAGCCAAAGGAGGTCGACGGTTCTAACGGCGGTTTGTTCTCTGAGCAAGGTGGCGCTTTAAAGGTCAACCGCACCGGATCTGCTAACCAAGTTACTGGTTCCTTGCCTTCTCCAACTAAGTCAGCCCCACAGCCTTCTTCTGCAGATGATGACGTTTGGACTGTTAAGCCAGCTGCCAACACTGCCTCGACATCTTCTAAGCCAAATGGCCTTCAAACCCAACAGTTCACGGGATCCATGCAAGATCTCGTTAACTTAAAACCATTGGAGCCGACCAAGACTTCTTCATCTATTAGATCCCTAACTTATACACCAACCGAATCTAAGTCAATCGAACCGTTGAAGACTGGCCAAGTAACGGCCCAACCAACTGGTGTTCCATTGGATCCATTTAAGACAGGTGGTGGTAACTTACTACCATTTGCCACTGGCGGTATTGTTTACTTGCCAATTCAACAAACTGGTCTTATCGGTGTCCAAGCTACTGGTATGATGCCATTACAGAGAACCGGTGGTTTGGTCCCATTGCAAAAGACTGGTGGTCTTGTTCCATTGCAGAAGACTGGTGGCCTAACTGGTATCCCAACTGGTGGACTGATGCCATTGCAGAAAACTGGTGGTCTTCAGCCATTGCCTTTGCAGAGAACCGGTGGATTGCCTGCTACATTGACAGGAGGCCTTCCACAGGCCCCTCTCGGTATGCCATCTACTTCTTTTGGCATGTCGACCACTTCATTCGGTATTCCAAGTACTACATTTGGTGCCCCAGCTGCTTTCCCAACAACTTCGTTTGGTCAACCGGTGCTTGGTCAACGTACTGGTGGCTTGAACCCAATTGCTGGTGCCATGACTGGTGGCTTGAACCCAATGTCTACAGGATTCAACGGTGGTCTTAATCCAGTGGCAACAGGATATGGAGGCATTCCACAGGCCACCTTCCCAACACAGCCAACTGGCGGACTGCCGCAGACTTCATTCGGTGCTCCAATGGCTACAGGATTTGGTGCCAACCCAACCGGTTTCCACTCATTGTCAAGTCCACCAACTTTCAATAATGCGGCACCAAGTTTTGGTTTCAACCAGCAGATGAATGCATTGGCCAACTCATTCCAGGGTACTTCCATCTCTCAGCCATCCTTCCAAGCTCAACAGCCATTCAACACTGGGTTCCAGCAGCAACAGCAGCAGCCATTCAACTCTGGATTCCAGCAGCAGCAGCCATTCAACTCTGGATTCCAGCAGCAACAGCCATTTGACACTGGGTTCCAGCAACAACAACCACAGTTTAATGGAATCCCACAACCAACATTTGGTCAGCAGCCACTCCCACAACCAACATTTGGTCAGCAGCCACTCCCACAACCAACATTTGGTCAACAGGCACTCCCACAGCCAACATTTGGTCAACAACTGGCGCAACCATTGGAGGCCCAGCCAACTGGATTTGGATTTGGTAACAGCACTCCATCATTTGGTGGCAGTGCTAAGGCTGATCTGAATAAGGCCACCCCGGACAATCCATTCGGTTTCTGATGTTGAATGTATAGCTTTTTTTTTCTGTTTCGGCCTTGATGTATGATAGACTCATTATCCTTTTAACCTGGTTGTAGTGTGTCCTCGCTGGCGCGTGGCTATCGACCTGTGGCGCGTATCAAGGTTACGGCGCGCTGGCCTAATTTCTCAAAGTCGGAGCGGCCTCAACATTTTTGGCGTGAAGCGAACTGTCAAAAAGGGCAACGCACGTCTCAGATCAGAGAGCAACAGGTCGAGTTCCAGTGGCAGCACACTGAGTGAAATCACATCTTTTGTGACGAATCAGGTGTTTTATTGAGAGTCCATCACATCTTGGTGCATTTTTCCACATCGTTTGACGGGTGCCGCACGCGCTCCCCTTCCACCTTTTTCTTGCCATTTCGTCGTGGAAATCATCGCTAGCCATTGACGAGGGGGGGGGAGAAGGCGCATCCCAAACGACCCTCATAGAGCAACACAGCCACACATGAGTACAACTTCGTCACCTTTCTCGCCTGGAACGACAGCGACGTCGGTATCCACTACGCCGACGCTGTCGACCGTGCAATACTCATCCTTGAAGCCATGCTCTCATTTGGCTCAAGTGCTCAACTCTAACGCTAAGGATACGGTACTACGGAACTATGGACTGGCGGTCCGGGTTGCCAATTTGAACACCTGTTCGACCTATTCTATGCCCAGCAAAGGTCCCAAAGGCCAAATTGACAAACAGAGGGTGCTGAGACTGAAGAGCAAGGCGCTAAGGTGCAAGGATTGTCATAACATGTTGGATGACACGTTCATGTGCTTGCAATGTCCACATGTCGGATGTTGGCATCATGGACATTTTATAAGTCACGCTAAGCTACAAGGGCATATCTTTGGTATTGATAGTCAAACCGGATATTTGTTTTGCTTCAAGTGCGGCGATTACACTAGTGATTCATTACTTGAGCGCACTCGGATGAAGATGCTGAATGGTGGAAAAGAGTTGGGAGGCCATATGACCAGTGAAGATGACCAAGATCTAATTGCAAAGTACTCGAGAAGTACCAATTTCAAGCCTACTACGGGCCTTCGTGGGTTTGTCAATATGGGATCCACTTGTTTCATGAGCAGTGTTCTTCAAACATTTATTCATAATCCAATTATCAGAGACTATTTCATGACCGAAGGCCATATGGATTGCGACAAGAAGAAAGAAGAATGCATAACTTGCTGCCTTGATGACATGTTTACTGAGTTTTACACTTCAAACAAGACCTCTGGGTTTGGTCCGGTTTATTTGCTGAGTGCGGCATGGAGAGCTAACAAATCCCTTGCAGGCTATTCTGAGCAAGATGCTCATGAATTTTGGCAATTCATGGTCAATCAATTACACAAGGGACTGACACCTCCAAACCTTCTTTCGCCATTCAAGTCATCCAACGTATCGAGTGATGCATCGTCATTATCATTCAAGGGCTCTTCATGTCCATGCATTTTACACAAAACATTTTCAAGCGATCTGCAAAGTTCCATCACCTGTACGGAATGTGGGAACATTACAAATACGATAGATCCCATCATTGATATTTCGCTGGAGATTTCTCAAAGCTCAGATCTGAGATCATGCTTGCAAAACTTCACCAAGCTCGAAAAATTGGATATTAAGTATAATTGCTCGAAATGCGGACACCGTACACAGGCTACAAAGAGGCTTTCTGTTTCCAGATTCCCCAACACCCTTGCAATCCAGCTGAAGAGGTTTGAGCACAACTCCCAATCGGTCAAGCTAGAGAACTTCATCCAGTTTCCAATGTACATGAACATGAGCGAGTTCTCCACGAACTTTGCACAGACACAAGAGATCAACCCAGCATTGACTTATGAGCTATTCGCCGTTGTTTGCCATATTGGCTCAGTTAATACAGGCCACTATGTCGTTGCCGTGAAGAACAACCAGGGGCAATGGTTCAAGTTTGATGACTCGGTGGTGACGCTCATGACGGTGGAACAGGTTTCTCAGCTCAAGGCCTACTTGCTTTTTTACATTGTGAACAAGCTGTGATCTCGCTAGAGGACTTCCTGTCCTAGAGCTATATTGTATAATCGACAAAGCGAGAGCAAGGTCTTGCGAAACGCTTCCAGCCGGGGGAGGGACAGCCGTGTCGAATACATCATATTCACATTTTGAAGCAGCCAGTAGAGTGTCGAACAATAGATGTGTTTATGTTTGTGTTTGTGTTCGTGCCATATACGCACATCTGACCCGCCAAAAAGGGGCCACCACCGTGATATATATATATATATATATATAAAGCACCGCGCCTTCCTCCAAGGACACAACGTAAACCGAACAACACCTTAGCACCACGACCGTCCTCCTCCTCCTTCTCCATTTCTTCTGCCCCTCGCCTGGCGCCCTTGAGGTGTCGTATCAAATGTGCTCTCCACCGCCCCCTATCCCCATCGGGTATCTTCCCCATCGCAGTCGGCACGACCCGGTGGTACTGCCCGTTTGGGACGAAGCGGCACACGGATCCGCCCGCAGAAGGGTCTCTTCTCCACACCCTCGACCCTCCCTAGCTGCAGACTGTGACCGTGACAGTAGGCGCCAGCAGCGCACCAGACGGCTGTTGTCGCCCCTAATGGGGCACCCAAAGCGGCCTTCTCTCGGCGTCAACTGTCGATAGCTGCTGTGCGCGGCGCTGCGCAAAAGCGCGGGCTCAGCTCCATGATACCGACGCAGTTGGTGGAGGCCGGTGGGGAGGGAACGGGGGGGAAGAAGCAGGGAAGAAGAGCCCTGCCAGCGGGCCACGGACGCCACATTGCAGCGGCGATCCACTGGCGTCGCAGCCCAGTCTCCCCTCCTCCCTTCCGGCACCGGGCCACCTTGCCACCTGCGCCAGCCTTCGCTAGCCTGCGCTAGCCGCCTGTTCCCGCGTCCTGCCCCGGCTTATCGTTACCTTCTCGCGGATCGAGATGACTCAAAAACAGGGCGGGATCGGTGAATTTTCGTCGCGAACAGAGTGCGCAGGCAAACGTATAAAAGGCTGCGGACAGCCCCGTCCACAGCGTGTGAGTAGCCGCCAGCGCCGGACCGCCACGAGCAGCAGCTGGAACCCCCCTGAAGACGAATCATGGTTGCCGCCGCTAAAGACCTCTCGCACCTCTTTTCCGTGGAGGCCAAGTCCAGAAACCCTTCGGCGTTGAAGACCGCCTTCAAGTACTTTGCAGACCCGAACATTGTCTTCCTCGGAGGTGGTCTCCCATTGTCGGACTACTTTCCATGGAACAAGATCACTGCTGAGTCGCCAGCGGCTCCGTTTGCGGACGGGATCGGTGCTGTGCCAAAGAGCGAGGAGGAGAAGGTTGTTGTTGAGCTCGTGAAGGCCGCTGCGGATGTTACCCACCCAGAGGATGTCCCGCTTTCTAGAGCATTGCAGTACGGCTCCTCAGAGGGTCAGCATGAACTTCTGGCCTTCATCAAGGAGCACACCCAGTTGGTGCACAAGGTGCCATACGAGGACTGGTCTGTGCTTGCGTCGGTTGGTAACACGCAGTCATGGGATGCCATCCTTAGAACCTTTTGCAACAGGGGCGACACCATCTTGGTTGAAGATCACACCTTTTCCTCTGCCCTTGAAACCGTTCACTCTTTAGGCGTCACAACCTTCCCACTTCCTATGGATGACTTTGGTATTGTCCCAGAGAAGCTTGAAACTGTTTTGGAAAACTGGGTTGGCGACAAACCAAAGCTTTTGTACACCATTCCAACCGGCCAGAACCCAACTGGCTCTTCTTTGAGTGTTGAGAGAAGAAAGGCCATCTACAAGCTTGCCCAGAAGTTTGACTTTATCATTTTGGAAGATGAGCCATACTACTTCTTGCAAATGGACCCATACACAGTCGATGTATCTGCTAGATCCAAGGCTCCGCAATCCCACGCAGAGTTCCTTGCCTCTCTTGTTGACTCTTTCATCTCCATTGACACTGAAGGTCGTGTCATCAGATTGGACTCTTTCTCCAAGGTCCTCGCTCCAGGCTCCCGTTTTGGTTGGGTCATTGCTCAGAATCTCTTCGTTGAGAGAATGTTGAGACTCCATGAGGTCACCATCCAAGCGCCATCTGGTTTCACACAGGCGCTTGTTAACGGTCTCCTTCAGAGATGGGGACAAGGCGGCTACATTGACTGGTTGATTGGTTTGCGTTCGGAGTACACACACAAGCGTGACGTTGCCATTGATGCTATTGCTAAGCACTTCCCATCTGAACTCACTCACTACGTCCCACCAGTTGCCGGTATGTTCTTCACCGTTCAGTTTGATGCCGCTAAGCACCCTAAGTTTGCTACCGAGTTTGGCTCTGACCCATTGAAGGTTGAAAATGCTTTGTACGAGGCGGGCTTGAAGGAGGGATGTCTCATGATCCCAGGTTCTTGGTTCCAGGCTAAGGGCCAAACCCAGCCACCGCAGCCAACTCAAGAGGAAGAGAAGAAGGGCACCAACGTTTTCTTCAGAGGCACTTACGCTGCCGTGCCTTTGGACCAATTGGTTGTTGGTTTGGAGAAGTTTGGTAAGGCTGTCTCTAAAGAGTATGGCATTTCCAAGTAAAAATCCTCATTTAACAGCAAAAGTTTGTGTATTTGATGGAATCGATAGATTGGATTGGGCATGATTAACGAAACGCAGGATGCTCTTCAGTTCTCATATTTTTTGTCACAATAATTTAAACGGAGCAACTTATTGAAAAATAATGATGCTCACTTTAATTCCAAAACATTTGTTGTAGGTCAGGCGTTGCCTCATTATATCTAAACGACGCGTAACAGATCATTCACGTGACTAATCTGCGCGAAATTATATTTTGGCGTAGCAAGTTTCTGTACATTCTGTGGCGGCAGATAAACATTTCCCTAAAGTGTTTTTTCGATAGAATAATTTTCCCAAATTGAACAATTAATCCAAACAAAAGAGAGAAATGTCCCTCAAAGTGACACCTCCGGATGAAGATGTTGAGACAAGAGCCGCATTCACAGGACGTTCCACGTCCATTGGCGAGAGGATTGGGGGTGAAGCAAAGACGGAAAGCTCTCCCTTGTTATCGTCCACACCCGCAACTGTGTCTAAATCACTCGTAAGAGCTTATCCATACTTCGTGATACTGGACAAAGTGCTGAGTGTGTTAACATGGACGGACGATGATCTGTGGCTGGGCATGCTAGTTGTTGCGATATATGCCATGGTTGTGTTATATTTTGAGGCCATCATCACCTACTTTGGCCACATTTCTATAGTGGTGCTGCTCGTGACATATTCATTTCTTAGTAAACATGTTGAGAAACAAATCACAGAAAAGCCGAAACTTGATGACATCGTTCAATTGCTCACTACCCTCAATGTTAAGTGTGATCTCTTGTTGAACCCTGTCACTTCATTGGCTTTGACATCTTATGACATCAAGAGAATTCTTTTCACAACTATATTCCTTTCACCACTTTATGTGTTGTTCACATTCCTTATATTCACACCAAGAAGCTTCCTTCTCTTTATTGGAACCTTTACGCTAACGTATCATTCCACCTTTTCGAGAGTGACAAGAAAGATGCTTTGGAAATTCAGACTTATTAGATTGCTATCGTTCTATCTGACAGGTCTGGACTTCGGTGGTATCAACATCAACAAGAACTCTGGAATCTTTGCAGCTGTGAAGAGAGCTAATGAGAAGGTTGGCATAATGAACAAGGATGGAAAGCCAATTCTTTTCACATATGCACTTTATGAGAATCAACGTCGCTGGCTTGGTATTGGATGGACTCCAAATTTGCTCAGTTATGAAAGAACTGCATGGACTGATGAATTCCTCAATGAGTCTTCTCCAACTGATAACTTCCAATTGCCACAAACCGAAGAAGGCTCTGGACTTGTTTGGAGATGGGTGGATAAGACATGGCGCCTTGATTTGACTAATGATGGTGCTATTCAATTACCAAGCTCAAAGCCAAAGACAACAGCTAATCCAGGATCAGATGATGGCTTTATATACTATGATAATACCTGGAAGAGACCATCCACAGAAGACTCCTTTTCTAAGTATACCAGAAGAAGAAGATGGATCCGTACGGCCGAACTTGTTCCTGTGAACACTCCAACGACAAGATCACAATCTCTTTCAGACCCATTGAGTATAGCTCAAGAGGCTGCTGTTCCTATCACAGAGGTGACAAACATTCAGGCAACAGGGTCGAATGATTCCACTTCGAAGGAGTCTACGCCGAGAAAGAGAAAAAGCATAAGATTTGATGATAAGCCAACAATCTTGGAGAGTGTAAAGGCCTTAGAGAAAGAGAATAGTGAAGCCGTAGGCGTTTCTTTTGGATCTGCAAAGATAGTCTCGGACACAGCGAAACCAGACATTAAAGTGACAGCACCAGATGAGATTGTTGGGGCAAAGGAGGAAGCTGTACCAGATAAGAAGAACGACTAAAGAAAAGAAAAGAAAATAAAATAAAAGCGTTTCAGCTAGTTAAACTTGCACGTGAAAACTTCAATGACATGACATGTAAATGACTATCCAAATACACCGTAGGGTGACTTCATACCACTGAGAGAACTCTTCTGGACCCTCCCCAGAAGGCTGCATCCTAGCAGGCTGTAACAGAATGTGTCAAGATTCTTCATTACGTACGAGTGTCCTAACCGAGCAGTTTCGCGGTTTCAGCGAGCCCAGAGCCAGATTTCTGTGACTGCTTTCGAAGAAACATCTGGACATCACGATCGCGAATTGGCAGCTGCACGTCTCTGAAAAATCTGAATGGGCCCTCAACAAGCTGAAGTGCTTGCATAGGGGGATTGGAAGGTATACCATATACACATACTACAACAATGGCTGTACGTGCAGAGCAAGGGGATCGACGTTGGAGAGAGTTCACAGATGTCTATTTGAATCCAGCACTGGTAGTTCTGGGATCCGGAGTTCAGAGCAGTCAGGAGTTGAAATTTAGAAGATGGAAAATTGCAGCAACGACCTGAAAGGACAGTGTGAACCTCTCTTCGTTTCCCACCAAATTGTTCATGAAGAACTGGAGTACTAACAATAGTTTCCTTTAGAGAGAAATCAAGGACATCAAGCAGTTTTTGGAGTTGACCAGAAGAGCTGACGTTAAGGAGGCTTCCGTTAAGGTCAACAAGAAGATCGCCTCTAACGGTAAGGTCGTTAAGCAGACCAAGTTCAAGGTCAGAGGTTCCAGATACTTGTACACCTTGATCGTCAACGACGAGGACAAGGCTAAGAAGTTGACCCAGGCTTTGCCATCCACTTTGGAGATCACCACCATCTAAATGGTAACGAGCAAAAAAAATGGTAATGAATTTCTAAGAAATGGTTGCTTTTATGTGTAATATTGGTTATAAACAAGCATAGGAAAACCAAAATGTCCTTTTCTATGTAGACTAGATCATCCTTTTGTTTGGTTTTTGCATCGTTTATTCGTAGCGAGTGAGGGGAAATGGTGTCTCTAACTAGACGTGTCGATCACCTTCACACCCCGACCCACTGTTACATCCTCCTTAGCCTCCTTGGGGCTTATTACATCATGTTCAGATACATTAGTGTCTTTTTCTGACTCATATTTTTCTGTGAACGTGATCAGTCTCTTGACAGCCGTAATCCAGCGCCTCGTGGGCTCATCCAACATGATCATGGCCTTCTTGCCATCATCCAACCGACTATGTGCGGTTCTGGCATGTATACCCACACTTGCGACACCAATTGGCCATGCAACATTTCCAATACTGAGCTTCATATAACTTTCATTGGCACGAAGAAACTCACCACGTTGTAGATGATAGAAGATGGTGAGTAGAGATGTTAGAGCATCAGCTAGTATTGTCCCTTTTCGTAGCTGGACCAACACCGGGAAGAGAGACTTCTTTGTGTCGAGAAGCAGATCAGGGGTCTTTTCAGAGAGCTCCCACAGAGAGAGGATATACTTAATGTATCGATTCGCTCTCATAGGCAGCCCTTTAATCTTCTTGGAATTGTGTATGTCATCGAGGGAGATGATGAGCTCAGGAGGCGTGTCTTTGAGTGTTTTCTCCTCAGCAGTCTCCATTACATCTACCTTCCGCTTCTTCGATATAACTTCATCAGTGGAAGACATTGCTCTTGAGTATCCCTCTTTGTTAGCCGCCATCAAAGTGCCGTCCGTTCCTCGTTGTTATATTGAGCTGTTGATAATGCTAGACTTCCGCGAACCCCCAAACCTCTCCAAAACAAATTAGTTTACTGCTCGCCACCAACACCTGTCAACGAACACCTGTCTACGAGCAGGTCGATTGCCACTGCATCCGAAATATGACGAGTGAGACCAAGGCTGTCGCCCCAAATGCTACAGAGGCAAATGCTGCTGTTCCAGATCTGACGAAGGAGCAGCAGATTTTGGCTCAGCAACAGGAGAACGAAGCATCTGACGAGGAGGAGTTTCTATCTGATACTGCCGAAGTTGTTGACGCCAATGATGCTTCACAGTGGACTGAATCATTGAATTTGGACTTGGCTCACGAAGATGAGAAGGTCTGGCTCGTCAGAGTACCTAAGTTCCTTGCAGAGCTCTGGAAGAACAAGGAGGCCATGAAAGGCCAGTCATTGGGCAAGATTAAGATTAAGAAGAACACACCGTCTCCTGTCATCAAGATCAAATTAGATGACACATTAGAGACAAAGGACATTCCACATGATTTTGAATTACAAATGACACGAACACAAACGGAGAACCATTACGTGTTCACTGAAAAGAACTTCCAAAAGTTCAAGAAGGAAGATGAAGATGGTGAGAATGGCGTGAAGAGCGAGAATGGCGTGAAGAGCGAGAATGGCAAAGAGACAACACCAATCCCTAAGGGAGAACCAAAGAAGGAATTGACAATGGAAGAGAAGGAATTTCAAAGAAGGCTTAAATTTATCCAACGTAAAAAGTGGAGATTCAACAAGTACAAAAACAAAGATGGTACAGACAAGGTCATCCCATTTGTTAAGACAATTCCAAAGAAGACAGCAATGAAGGGTACCATTGTTCACGAGGCACAAATGATTCCTTCTGTGAGAGATCCAAATTATGCCAAGATTATTGCTCAGAGACAACAGTACTTCAGGGAGGAGCCAAGACCAAGTGTCACATTGCTACAAGAGCATTCTGGTGTATCATTGAGTAATGCTGGTCTCACACTTAGAACTGACACGTCGACTTTCCTCAAGAACCCGGACAACAAAAAGAGCAAACAGGAGAACAGAGCTATTCGTATGCCCCAGAAGGACTTATTGGATCTTTTGTTCAAGCTGTTTGATGAGTACGACTACTGGTCTCTCAAAGGTCTCAAAGAGCGCACAAGGCAGCCAGAGGTATTCCTTAAAGAGACACTTGACAAGATTGCAGTGCTTATCAAAAAGGGCCCATATGCACTGAAATACGCATTAAAGGCTGAATTTAAAACATTGAAAGATACAGAGAGAGCTGCAAGATTAGGAGAACTAGGGAAAGATGACGAGGAAGATGAAGATGAAGACAACGAGGAGGACATTGAGATGGAGGATGTTGTTTAAGTTTTATTGGGATAACCCTTAGTAATGAAATTGATCCATGCCCAGTTCAAAACTGTAGATAATTCCAAAACTACGAAGTGTACGACTTTTAGACCAGTCAGAGCTTGGTATTATGCAGATAAACAATCAAAACATGAAAAGGATAAAACGACGGGAACAAGCAAACCAAAACCGAAAACCAAAACTTGAACAAAAAATTAGACAGTGCTCTTCATGATACCGTAACCCAAAGTGATGACAATGACATAAGCTACGAAAGACGCTGGGACACCTCTTGTGATAAAGTTTAACACAGACAAGTATCTTCTTCCAACATCATCCGTCATAGAGATAGCGGTAACGTTAGGGAAACCGGATGATGCAAGACCCATACCACAAGAGGCAAGAAGAGCAGTACCAAAGATGAGAATAACTGCAGAGTTCTTACCAGCAAGCTGGTCGCCAATCTCCTGAACCAATGGAATGATAATAATGGCAGACACAGTGTGGGAAACAAAAGTACCAATGACAAGAATCAAGATACCAAAGATGGCAAGAACGCTCAAAAGACTGTAGTCAATGACAGCTCTCTGCACCGCTCCGGCGACAGTGGACAACAACCCAGACTTGGAGACAGCTTTACCAAGGGCCAAAGAACCCATAGCAAGAATGACAATGGTCCATGGGAAGTTGTTCATATCAGCAGTTGTAAGCAAGACTGTACCAAAGAACAGAACAAGTGGGATAACAGCGATTTCACCAGCGTCACCGAAGGCACCCTGGATCTTAGTCAGCACACACCAAAGCAGAATAGTACCAACAAAGACAAACATGATGAACCACTGCTTAATAGTGAATTTTTCTCTAATAGGACGCATTCTGAGAACTTTGTGAGTGTTGACTTTGAAAGTCAAGATGAGCAGAAGCCAAACAATGACAGTGGTAATAATCGACACGGGAATGGAAACGGCAAGCCATTGACCCCAGCCAATACCATACGTAGTCAAATACTGCATGGCGACAACGTTTTGTGGGGAAGAGATCGGAGATGACATACCAGCAATGTTACAAGCGAGAGCAACACCAAGAATCAAGGCTTTTGCAAATGGAGCATCATATGGTAATTGACGTAAAACTGGTTGAAGTAAGGAGTAAATCAAGACTGGAGTGGCAACGTTAGAGATCCACATGGACAAAAATAAGGAAACAAACATAATGCAGAGAAGAATGTATCTTGGCTTATCACCGGCAACGGAGAGAATGTAAGATGCGCCAACCTTGGCAATGTTGTACTTTGTCAACACTGCAGCAAGAGCGAAACCGCCGAGAAGGACCATGATAGTAGATGACCACATCTGTGACAGAACATAAGAAGATGCATCTGAAGCACTCATTACAGAGCCATCTGAATCCTTAACCACTCTAAACAGAACACAAAGCAGGGGACACAAAAGTGATGTAGCAAAGAGTGGAATGGCTTCAGTAGCCCACAGCAAAGCGACACATGCAAGTAAAGCCATACATCTGTGTTCAGCCTCATCATTGAAGGTCTTGACAGCAAGAAGAATGATAGTAATGGCAATGATGCTGACCAGTTTGTAGGTTCTTGGGGTGTTCAAGAACTTTGGCAGCATGAAGTTTTGAATCTTTGTGAATCCCAAGTTGATAGAGAATGGCATCTTCCAAGAGTAAAATTCTAATTCAAAGAGTTCACGCTCTGCGCTAGCGTCGGTTGTGACACCTTTGATTTCGTTGGCACGAGCTTCAAGACCAATCATCTCCTTCCATACAGTGGTTCTCTCCCAAACGATGTGGTCTCTGAGCAAACTTCTCAACTCTGTGCGACAAGCCTCCAAAGGTCTCAACGTGACTGTCGAATAAATCTCAGCAATAGTCTCAAGATGCTGATCGACATTTCTAATAGTTTGATCGCTGAAGGTGTAAGAGCCCACGAAAAATTCATTAGTGTCAAACATTGTAGCACGGAGACGAGTACCCAATGACTTGTCAAACTTTTTGGAGATTTTTGAGAAACCCATACGGTTGAGCTCGATGTATGCTCTCAATTGGGAAATCTCAACAAAGAGCTGGGTAGCTCTCTTCTTGAGGGCGATTTGTGATTCCATATTGAAGTCAACATCAGAGAGAAGAGCTGAGTGCTGCGTGAAAGAGTGGTCGTCGTCATCTTCCTCCTCTTCTTCATCATCGTGGTGAGAAGAGTGGGCAGCGCGTTTCACTTCGATTGGGAGGTTGAAGGACTTTGCAGCGTGGAGAACCTCTGCAGTCACAGATGACTTGTGCGAAAGCACAGACTTGGCATCCGACATGTATCCATCACGCTCAACAATGTGAACGTTGTTAGTCTCAGCGTCGTGGACAAAGGCACGGTACTGCTTAAAGGCGCGCTCTTCCTGGGCCTTGTAGAACTCTTCAATCTTGGCAAGCTCGTCACGGAGCTTGCCAACAAAAATCTGCTCTGGGTCTCTCACATCAGCAGCGTTGGACTGAGACTCAAGGTCCTCCATCTCGAAGGTGTGTTCTTCAGCTGACTGCTTCTTCTTGAACGGGTTCTTCAACATGTCCGTCAACTTGTTGTGTGGGTCTGACGAGGTGCTGGCGTCGGCGTCAGAACCTCCAGACGAGCCTGTTTTGGCGGCATTTCCTGGCTCGGAGGACTGTCCAAGCTCCTGCGCTTCAAGCGCATAGATTGTCTTCTTGAGACCAGTGTAGTTGATGTACTTGTCTTGCCACTCCGGCACGGCGTTGTACTTGAGCGAAAGAGAGAACTTCATGAGGGAACGTCAAATGTACTCTCGGGGCAGCTAACCGGGCGAGGCGTCTCAAGTGGTAAATGCGTACGGAGGGTTTAGTGCTCGAGCGTCAGAGGTAAACTAAGAAGAAGGGGCCGAGAGAAAGAGCGGCTGGGAGGGCGTACGTATATAAAAGTGTCCCGTGCCGAGTGGATTGGGAAGGCCGTAAGGCCTCAGAAAAAAAATGCGACCACATGCGCAGCACCCTTCCCAGACTGTCAATCTGTGGGGCCCGGCCCGAAAGGTGAGGCCCATGCGGGCTCTCTTCCTGGCAATGGGTGATCTGCCCCTTAACAGGTTCGGGCCCTCTCTGCCTGGATATGTTTTGTGTCAAACTACGCGGGCCCTGCCCCCAAGGGCAAACGTCTTGGCCGTTTCCCGGGCCTGTCTACGAAGAGGGCAAGAGCTCACACGACCTCATCACTACGCTTCTTCTGCTCTAGGAAACTCGTCACACGACACCAAGAAACTTCCTCCTTGCGGCATAGGAACCCGCTCCTGTAAGACGTTTTTGTGCTTGGCTCTGTGCTGCGGAATTGCAACCCACGTGGGCCCGCCACGATCGTCAAAAAAAGGAAAGGGCGAGGGGTCCTCTCTGGAGAAGAAAAAGAAGAAAAAAAACACGAAAAATTCGAAAAATCTTATGTAATCAAAATCACGTGTCGTTGCACGTGATACATGTGTGCCCCGGCGAACTTCATTCTTGCTTACGTAAACCGGGCTTGCGCGAAAATCCCACTATGAAACATAGGGAGCCGGCTTCTAAATATAAACACTGGGTAGAAGAGCTGCTTTACTTCAACACAGTTGCCATTGCAAAGGATAGCACACCCTCGAAGAGCACATCTGAACATATAATTGGTACGTGGAGCAGCCAATCTCTCTTATTCTGCAGATTTGACCCCTTTTGGAAGCTCGCGGGACCCGCTATAGTGAACGCTTGTTATCATCGTCTGAGAGAGACTTGCACTACTACCGAAATTTGCAAAGTGGCGCAAGAGGCCTGCTCCAAGTAAGGAAAGACAATCTTATCGACTCGACGAAGAATCCATCGAGACCCCTTTGACGAACGTGGGGTGCGTGGAGCTGGCGTATTAGAGGATCATCAGGATTTGAAACACTGATTCTGCACTTTTCAGGTACGCGCCATCGAAAGACATATACTCCTTTGGAACACATCCCAGACACAGCTGTCTGACGGATCAGTGCTGACATGAACAACATGTCGCCGTCCTATGACCCGTTTTCACAGTCTACAAGTCCTCAGTCGAAGCGGAACACCAAGAAGCTCTCACTTCAACTGAGTAGGAGTAACACTGTCTCAGCCGCAGAGTTAGAAGAGGTGTCTCATGGTCCGGGCAGCTTGAACCACGAGGTACGATCCCAGAATATCGCTTCTCTCATGTCACCACCAAGGCTTAGTACCCGCTCGCCAAAGCCAATGTTTAGCCCTGGAGCACACCTCTCGCCGTCGCCGTTCCCATCATCTACTCCAATAACGTCTTCGATCCCAATACCCTCATCGCAACATGCGGCAACATCCGGGTACCATCTCTACAGACATCCATCATTATCAAGGGCCACTGATGGTGACATGTCTTATCCACAACCGATCTCAAGAAGAGCGACGCTATCGCTCGCCATCCCCACTGACGTGGAGATCTCCAAATCATCATCTGGGAGTAAGCCTTCTTCCACCAATAGCATACCCAGCTTTTCCACAAGCAGCCCTATTACATCCTCACCGTTGATTCCAGAGACGCCGCGCGATGATAAATCGGCATATCCAACTTCGATTTCTGATAAGAGGTCGTCATCACACTCATCAACCTCGACGTTGAGAACCATCCCACAAGCTTCCCAGAATGGAGACACATTGAAAACCCAAACGCTAATCCGTGATATATCATCGATGCAAATTTCAGAAGAAGGTGATCAATCCAAAATAAATGCCTATCCAGATGGTCCAGCTTGTGTTTTACCACCGAATCTTTATCTTTATTCTGAACCAAAACTTGACCAAATCAGCGAATTTGATCTTGTCATTAATGTCGCCCGGGAATTGGCGCCACCGTTGCCACAGGTTGACGTTCCACCAAATACTCACGTATCGCATTATGAGCATGATGGGACAGACTATTATTATGTCCCTTGGACGCATACTTCGAAGCTCTGTCCAGACTTGCCGTTTTTAACAGACTTGATCTCTTCAAATTTGGAACAAAACAAAAAGGTTCTGATCCATTGTCAATGCGGTGTTTCCAGATCTGCTTCCTTAGTTGTGGCGCTCTTCATGCGCATGAACCACGTTCATCTTAATGAGGCTTATAACATGCTGAAGGAACGTGCCCCTGAGATCAGTCCCAACATGAGCCTGATCTTCCAATTAATGGAATGGGGTGAAATCATCGGTGTTAATGGACAGCACACTGATGATGACAAATATGGAAACGAATGTGATGATGAGGATGTCGTTATGAATCATGAACAGAAAGATGACGATGATGATGGTGCTGATGAAGAGGAAGATGAGGAGGAGGAGTCGGTGGCCTCTAATTAATAGGAGTGAAGATACTACACCTACAACAATGGACATTATTCGAGTTTCTACGGTTTGTTCTGCGAACCCAAAATTATAGAAGACATCTTACAGAAATAAATCATAACAATTAAATCCATAGAACCCACAAAACATGCATATAATGGCTAAAGAATGCTCGCTGGAGATATCCGACACGTTTGGGAGATACCAAATTGGGGAATAAACGCTGCCGAATGGCCGCCGGCAACCGTATCACCGAACCAAAATTCGAAAAAAAGTTGAAACTCTGGGTGAGGAGCCGAGCTAAAGTCAACAACGGCATTTTCCCCCAAAGCACGTCCACACTTCCCCACATAAATTGTTGGTTTGACACATAATGTCAGAGTCTAAGCCAGCCAAGCCAGCCAAGTCTGCCTCTCAACAGGTTTCCACCGTGGGTGGATTCATCGCTGGCGGTATTGCGGCATGTGGTGCCGTGACGTTCACCAACCCAATTGAGCTTGTCAAGACAAGGATGCAGCTTCAAGGCGAGCTAAGCAGCTCTGCCGAACGTGCGTACAAGAACCCGGGCCAGGCTCTTGTAATGATCTATAAGAATGAAGGCATCAGAGGTTTGCAAAAGGGTTTGACGTGTGCTTATATCTATCAAATTGGTCTTAATGGGTGTCGTTTAGGCTTATACGAACCTGTGCGCAATATCGCTAATGGGATTGTTTATCCGGGTCAGGATGCTCATACAGTGCAAAGCGTCCCTGTTAATATATTTGCTGGTGCCATGTCTGGTATTGCTGGCGCTATTGTGGGATCTCCATTGTTCCTGATCAAAACGAGAATGCAGTCATATACTGCTACTGGTCCGGCTGTTGGAGACCAGACACATTACAAGAGTACGTTAGACGGGTTGTTACAGATTGCCCGCAAGGACGGAATTAAGGGTCTATTCCGTGGTGTTGATGCTGCTATTATTCGTACTGGTATGGGATCCTCAGTGCAATTGCCTATTTACAACTATGTCAAGCATTTCCTCCAGCGCAACAAGATCATTGAGGAGGGCCCAGCTCTGCACTTGACTTCATCGGTTTGTGCAGGCTTGGGTGTTGGGGTTGTGATGAATCCTGGAGACGTCGTCCTCACGAGAATGTATAACCAGAAGGGAAATTCCCACTACACTGGTCCAGTTGACTGTTTCATCAAGACAGTCAAGACTGAAGGCCCAGGCGCTCTATACAAAGGTTTTGGCGCCCAGCTGCTTCGTATTGCCCCTCACACAGTCCTCACCCTAACCTTCATGGAGCAGACGATGAAGATGATGAGCTACCTGGAGCGTGATGTTCTCCACTTTGAAGCATGAAGAGAAGATTAGATTGAATCAATATTCAAGAATAGACATAATTTTTTCCCTTTTTCTTTTCTGGTACAGCCGGCGCAAAAAGACCGAGCAGCTTAGTCGGCCTGCCTGGCCATCCTAGTGCATCCGCAAGGCTCCAAAGAAGGTTCGCGTGTATGGGCCCTGCGTGAATTCGTGCGGCGGACCTGGTGATGGGCGGCTGCGCGGATGATCGGCTGAGTTGAGGCCTCGACACCGAGCTAAAGCGGCGGTGACACATCTTCAGATATTCCCAAAGGGGAAGTCCGAGGGTGGGCCTACTTGAACCGGATTTCCTTTTCCGACCCTCTGTGCGGGCTGAATGCGTCTCTCGGGGAGAAAGTCGAGGAAGATGACGCCGGCCACATTGAGGTGCACCGCCTACTATTGTCTACTCCACCCACCTACGACCCGCCATAGTGCACGGTCGCCCTAGACGGCCTCCCTGGGAGCGGCACTCAGGGTGCTCCACACCCCCCTCCATGGACGTGGATTGTGACAGCGCCTACAATGCCTGCGTCGCGCGCGGATTAGTAACGAATGGAGTACCCCACATCGCGGCGACGCCGACCCCCTTCCACATCGAGGCCGCCCAAGTCCGGCCTCACAGCAAAGAAGCAGCGTCTGCAGCGGGCAGACAGCCCCCCCAGATTGACGAAATGTGGCACCCGCCAAAGAACGGGAAACTGCCCTGGGATGTAAGATGACCCGGGCGTGCAGAGAAGAAGCCCCTCGAAAGGGCATCGGCATTTTAACCCGATCATAAATTTTCGCGGTGGCGTGTGCGCACGGAGGTCAGCCAGTGGCGTCGCTTCATTTTTTGGGCAAGGCGAGAGAAGCAAGGAGTTGAACAAGAAGCGCAGAGAACGCCACCGCCACTACGCGCACAGCCTTCGAATAATCATCTCCTGCAAATAAGAACAGTCCGCAGCGAGTCATCTTGCACATAACCATTCAAATTTTGTGTGAACCGCCCTGCTGCTAGCTTCTTGCCGCCCTGCGTTGTTTTGAACAGAGCGTGAAATACATCGAGCTGCACATCGCAGAGACCGCACCCCCCCCCCATCTACCACGGTACAAAAAGCTCTCCGCAAGCCTCTGGATTCAGAAACCTGCTACCGTGTCTTAATCAATATTCCGACCTTTCTTGACGCCGCAACCGCCACCCTGCCACTCGCCTTGGTTCGTCCCAGTACTGCTTTGAACAGGACGCCATGAGGGACTCCAACTATAAGAGCGTTTCTCTCAACAAGGCGGCCGTATCCATCACCACTAATCTCTACGATCGACGTGCACTGGACTCCACGTGTGATAGGCCTCTCATCAACTCTCTGAACCACCTCACGTTCCTGACGTCTTCTTCAGCTAAAGTCCGCGAGACACTCGCCACCGATGGAGGAGTTGAGAGGCTTGTTTGCATTCTGCACGAATGCCACAAGAACACACCAGAATCGATCAAAAGAGACAAGTCTGGAAACAAAACCATATCGGAAGAGAAGGACGAGGCTTTAATCGCATGGAAATGGACTTTGGCCTTCCAGTGCCTCGTTCTCATTGGAACGAGAGGCACAGAAAAGATTCGTGAACGCGTTGTTCAGGCTGGTGTCGTTCCAATTATTGCGACGGTCCTTGACAACTATTTATTATCCAACAGAAACTTTGATGCATTCACTGATGCTACACTTGGCGAGAACTTTGTCGCTCTTGTCCAAGGATGTGTCCTTAGACAGAAGAGGGAGAACAAATACAAAGAGACCAATGGTGAGGAACTTGACGAAGAAGGCATAGTTATTGAAAACTACCTAAACTCCAATTCCGAACTGTTGCAGTATCTATGTGAAACAACTGCTAATAACTCCAGCTCATCGAGCCCAGATATTCCTAACGATTCCCTCCCTTCAATCACAGAACTAAACGTGCAACAAAATCTCCATGACATCAATCATACAATTGCATCACCAAGATTCTTCCTCAGAGGAATTTTGATCCCTAAGGAGGACGATGTTGTTTGGTCTCTCCAACTTTTGGCGTTCATTTCCAAATATGCCAACTTGAAGAAACATCTCCTCAGTTCACATCTTGTTGACCATATATCTTTAAGAGCACTTTTACAGAAAAGCAATGACACGCAAGACTCGGAATTACGCCCACCAGCTCTTGAAACTGATGATGCTGATAATGACGCCGACATGGAACTAGTTTCCAACCTCTCGTCAGATGAGAGCGAGCAATCTCATGCAACTTCGCTTGTGCTTCAACAGAGTCAGCGTCAAACTCCAGCATCATCGCAAAGGCTTACTCATTCCCAGTCACCGCAAGCTTCTCAAATGGAGCCACAAACGCAATCATCAGAGCCCGGTGTATTAATTCAAGTTAACAACAACTCATCAGAGGAAATTACTCAGCAAGAGGGCAAGTCTGCAGAACTTCCCGACCTCAATGCCAATTTGATCCCACCAACAACGCCTTCTTCATTCACGCTATCTGATCCTAAGAGCATGTGTTGTCTAGGCAAATCGCTCCTTCACTCACTATTGAAGTTTGAGACTTGCTCCAAAGGCCAGAGCCGTGAAGAGAAGACGTTTTCATTGATTGAATTGACTATGAAACTGAATAATTTCTATTCTGACAGGTGCATCTTGTCCAAGCTATGCAAAATGAAGAAATCTCGTCAAGAGCGTGAAGCTTATGATGAGAAGTGGAATTATGAAACCTATTTCCAAAAGCATTCTTCAAATTGTGATCTCGATAACTTGGAGTGCATGAAGCGTGATGTTAACATTTTCCCTCTGGTGGAAAAATTCACAGTCAAGACCCACAACTCTACTGACATGTGCTATTGGTCCGGTGTCATTATGCGTAACTCATGCCGTAAGGCTGAGAATGGTGTTCGTCAATGCGCATGCTTTGATTGTGGGCGCTGGGAGCTATATCCACGCCAATTTGCCAAATGCAGACGCTGCAAGAGAACGAAATATTGCTCTAAAGAATGCCAGCTTAAGGCATGGAGCTATCACAAGCATTGGTGCGTTGATTCATCCAGCGCTGGAAGCTCGCAGACCCGTGAGGGTCAGCAAGAGGCACAGGCTGCGAACACTAGAGACGAAGTGAGACTGAACGAAGAGATATGAAAAGGCTACTGACCTAGAGTTCAATGCAAATGACAAAGAGACGATGTTATGAAAAACCACTTTTTTTTTATTGAATACACTACGAAAAAGAAAAAGTTCTTTGGCTGCTCATCTATTGTAATGACAACACACAGAAGCAGGCTTCACCAATAGCACCAATAGAAGAAGCCACTTAGTTACCCCTCGCGCAGTCTAGAAGCGCGCGCATCTGGGGGGCGGGGGGTTATTGCCACAAAAAAAAACATAACACCGCCAAGCTCCCCCAGACGGGACGGTACGCGCCACACTCGACCCCGCTGGCGAGCGTGTGGGAGATGGATGGGATGAGCCGCTTCCCTCGGCAAAAGCTATACTTTCTGCAAGAAAATTCAAACGTGGAGGTCCAAAAAAAAGCACAGTCACAGTTGCTACGTGTATATAAAGGTGTATGCATCTGCTTTCCCTCAGAGACTGATCCATAGTTTTGTACACGTCACCCGCCTGGATATCCGTGTACGTTTAGAGCAAGCCCAGTCAAGCAAGGAGCGAGCAACACACAGCCACAAGCAGAAAGAACACACGACACAATGAGTTTCAAGTCCGAGCCTATCTTTGAGCAGATTAAGAAGTCACTTTCTGACAACCCGACGCTCAGCAAGGAGCTCGTCAAGAAGGTGAGTAGCGCTGGCGACAACATGTCATGATGCCATTTGAGCAAAACATGGCGGGCAGGCAGCCATTACTAACACCTCGCGTAGACCAACTCTGTCATCATTTTCAACTTGAAGACAAAGCAAGGTGACACCAAGGCTTGGAAACTTGACTTGAAGAAGAATGGCGACTTGACTGAATCGTCCCAGAGCGAGTTTGGTTCCGCTGATTTGGTTATTAGTTTGAGCGACTTGGACTTTAAGAGATTGGTTAATGGAAAGTCCAACTCCCAAAAGCTGTTCTTGGGCGGCAAATTGAAGGTTAAGGGAGATGTCATGAAGGCTGCAAACATTGAATCCATCTTGAAGTCTGTGGCTCCAGCAAAGGCAAAGTTGTAAGGTGTTTTGGCCGGCCCACCCCTATAAAGACGAGCACTGCTTTTGTTTCTTATTTCATGTTTCAACGTGGATATATATGCACTGTCTTTTGCCCATGAGCGATGTAGAGTGGACTACCATCACCCCGTGCGCTGCAGCGCCCTAGACCAAGAGCCGCCGTTTGCCATCACCTCTGGTGTCGTTGATCATGGAGGCGTTGCCGTGCTCCGGTGCTCTCGTGCTCCCCTCGCGTCATGATGCCCGATGTGTGTGTATGACCTACTCCAGGGATCAAAATAGGCGACGGCTACAATGCGGCATCTACTGGTTAATATACAAGGAGGAGGTGGACAGGTGCCAGTGCCAATTGTTGGGCTGCGCAGCGTTCAGAAGCGCTTTGTTGAGTCCATCTGTACCCCAGGCCGCTGGCTGGGAAGCCCCACACGCACACTCTTTGGCAACCTGGCCAAGGTTTCAAAGTGTGGGGTATGTGACCCTTTTTCGAAAGTAGGAGGGCCGCGTGCTTTCCCGAGGGGCCGAGCATGGCATGGCACGGAATTCCATTATTCTCCAAGTGCACCTTTAGGCAAAGACTCTCCAAGGCGTCGAGACGACGTGTGAGCGTGTGCGTGTGTGTCTGTTTTCTTTTTTTTGCCCTCTCGGTGCCACAGGGCGCTAGGCACTCCTTGCAAAGAGGGAGTAACCGCGAGCCCATTAGATCCAGCGTGGCGCTGGCGGGCTTCGGTTTCTTTGCTTTTGCACTACGGGGTCAATGCCGTGAGACAGACACACGACTTACAGGACAGCATCCCTCCCAGCCACAGTAGCCGCGGTTACGCTATTCTCGTGACAGCCCGTTTGACAGCTTGGGACCCGCTTCATCCCCGTAGAGGCCTCTGCACGGCGGGAGCGCCCAGGCCGCAGACACACACTCACTCACACACACCTCCACCAGGCACACGTCTCGGTTCTCAACGGGGAGGGCATCCCCCACCCTTCCCCTAAGCGGACGGCACCCGTGGTGACTGCACCGTATTGGGCAAAGGCGCGAGGCGCGAGGCATGAGGCATGAGGCATGAGGCATAAAGCAAGAGGCATCTTTCATTGTCCTCGAAAGTCCGGGGTAAAACCTCTCAAGAGGCTTCACAAGCGGCCCCACAGCCCATCGAGTTGGCCACCCACTGCGTGTGGAGGCCGCTAAGCGTGTAGGCGCCGAGGACCGATGGGCCCTCTCGACAAGAGAGAACGAGAGTGCACCTCAAGATTTTTGGCATGTGACCCAAGAGCGAGGCGCTCAAGCTCAAAGCTCGCGCGCCAGCGTCTTTAGAGGAAGCGAGCCGCCCAAATGGCGCCTCGCGCACGATTTCCACTCAGGAAACGGGTGAAGTCGGGACGAGTTTCAAAGGAGTTAGAGTGCGAGTGAGTGTGCGCGCTGTGCAGCAGCAGTGCTGGGCTGGACACACACCGCGGGAGAGGGGCCTT
>JAKTVL010000127.1:0-25597 GCA_030557175.1 Petasospora japonica
CTCTGAGACTGTTTCCACTTCCAGCAGTGTGCCTTCCTCGATTCCTAGCTCTTCAGCCGTCTCGTCCACCACGTCTGATGAGCCACTCTCCACTGTGGCCTCTTCTGTGGAGCACCAGGCTCATTCTTCGTCGTCTACCTTGCCTGTTGTCACTTCCACGCATGCTCCTGCTACTAAGTCTTCTTCGTCCACTATTACTACTGCCCCATCTTCATCTTCTTCATCCACCATCACTGCTGCTCCATCTTCATCCAGTGATGACTTTGACTATTTGTCTTCCATCTCTGGTTACACTACAGTCACACTTGATGGAGTTTGTGCAGTCTACTACGATGATGGTGAGTATGACACAATCTATGTGAGTGGCTCTGACGCTCTCAGTGCCTCCACTACAACTACCATTACGAGCACCAGATACGTCACGGTGACGTCAACTTAATTATGGATATGCTTTATGGTGCCGCTTGTGCACACTGATGACGTTATGATGAGAAATTCTTTTCCCCCGAATGTATTTTGTTTTTGTTTATTTTGAGTTGTTCTTACACCTACACCTCGTGTGATGTGCGTTTTTGTCTTTTTATTTGATTGCCTCTACTCTGATGTTGCTTGATGTATGCAATTAAGTTTTTCTATACCTTATTCTGAGGCCTTAGTTGGTTCTTGGATACAGCTAATTCAGCTAAATTATACAAGTCTAGTCCGGTTTTCTGTTAAGTGAACACATTCTTTCTGTATCGTAAATTAAATAGAACCTATCGTTTGTGGAATGGTTTAGATTATCCGTGCGTGAAATTAAAAAATCATAACAACTTAATTAACTGTCGTCGTCATTAAGAGAACATGGTAGTGTCGTAGCTCTTAGAGTTACCCATATTTTTTCTCTGCTCTTCAAGCAAGAGAGCCATACAAATAGTGACGAGAGACACATCCGAGACGTCATCGACGCTATCTTTGTTGGTACCATTGAACACCTCGATAACCTTCATGTCTGCAGTTTGAACCAGCCCTGTCTTCGAAGCAGGCCTGTGTTCAACAAATCTTGCTAATGGAGGGAAATCCGTTGATTTGAGCGTGAAATCCACTTTGGCTTCAGCATTTGGAAGCGGGTCTTTCTCATTTACGTCGTCACAGAATGATGGAATGTCCTTGTTGAGAACGAGCAGCTTAAAAGACTTTAGGGGTTCAGCCAGTGTAGATCCAATCCATCTGAGTTTGGTGCCTCTAAATTTGCAGTCGTTTACCGGAGCGTTTGTAGCAGAGAACATCACGACTTCAAACGCGTCAGGGTCATTATCTTCAAATCCATTTGGAGAGAATTTGAAGGTGTATCTTATAACACCATATTGCTCTCTCATATTTTTCATAAATACACGGCAGTAGACAAACTTTTCATTACTGCCTTTGTATTTGTAAAACGTCATGATAACGTTCGATTTCTTGAATCCAAGAGAAGATGGCTGTATAGCCTTGAAAAGAGGCACTCCTGTACCCTTTGCTGTATCAATCTGTTTGTTCTTGTACATCAGCAGCGCATCCTCCGACGGAAACACATAGACACCTTTTTTGAACAGGGAGGATACGATGGGCAGCGTGCGGATGTGGTTAAACTCGTTGATTGAATTGCCAAATGCGGAGTCGACCATTGTAGAGGAACCAGACTGGAGAGTGGCCAGCTCGTGTGTGAGATCATCTGGAGAGATAGTCTCCTCAGATGACCTCCGTGTGAGGCTAACAGGGTTGAGGGAGTTTGAAAAATCAGTCATATCTTTTGCCGTGACTTTTTAGGATGCATTTCTGGGTGGAAAGACTAGGAAGGAAATTTTTGGTTGTGTGTATTTTCCTTTCGGACATTCGAAGCGGCTAACAAAGGAGAAAACGCACTTTGGCTGCTTTGCTAGATTTAAGGCGTCCTTCTCTCAACGAAACCCCTCAGACGATGAGAACAGGTCTCAGCTCTTCATTTGGCGACCCCTCTGTCCAAATACCCGCAAGACCGGCTGATTCCCTCGTTGAGCCCTCTTCAAATGCCTAACCTGGTGCGTAAGGCTGGCCGCCTCCGATTTGCCGCTGATAACCGAGAGATGCTTAGTCAGACACATCCGTACACCCCAACAAGATAAAAAGATACCTTTTGGCATCTGGAGGATCGAGCCCTCAAGTTTACAAAGTAAAGTCAACCGCATCAAACAGAATAGATCCGAGCTGAGCCATGTCTTATTCTGAGGCAAGCTTGAGATCCAAGCTAGACGCTCTCCAAGAAACACAAGACTCCATTGTGTCCACTTCAACGTGGGTGCTTTTCCATTACAGATATGCTGAGCGCATCGCCAACGAATGGGAAAAATATCTCTACGAGGCACCGACGCACAGAAAGCTTGCAGTGATCTATCTTGCTAATGATGTTGTGCAACAGGCTCGTGCTCGTAAGCGTGTTGAGTTCATTGACGCCTTTTTCAAAGTTTTTCCCAGAGCCATAACAACTGCATATAGGAATGTTCCACCCCCAATACAGCAAAGAATTTCGAAGATTGTTAATGTTCTCAAAGAGCGTAAGATCTTCCCTCGTGATATTGAGTTACATATTGAGAGTTCCAATGGAACTTCATCCGCTGTGATGCAGAGCCAAGATGAGAAATTGAAGGCGCTGGCTTCAAGTGGCCAGAAGTTCCACAGATTTTATCATGAGTTACTGCTTGCTGCCAATGGAGCATTCACTGATAAGCAATTACCTTACCTTCAGCGCCTCGACACTATGCTGAGAGAGAATATTGGACAATTACAAGGTCTTCAAAATACCGTCTACCAAGAGATTGAAAAGACTGAAGAACGCTCGAAAGCTGCTCAGGAAAAAATCGCCGAGTTGAAGCAAAAACAGAAAGACCTTGATGAGCAGAGAAGATTAGAACATATCGAGAAAATGGAGAAGCTCAAGAAGGAGCAAGAGGAAGAATCTATGTTACCGACCTATGAGGCTGAGTCGGATGACAACAGTGACAAAAGTGACAGTGACAGCGACAGTGACAGCGACAGTGACAGTGACAGCGACAGCGAACACGAAGGCCAAAAAGAAGTGCAGACAGATAAAACGAAAGATCAAAGTGAAATAGTACCAAAAGAAAGCAAAGACGAGGAGGGATACGACCCGTCAGAAGTTGCTAGCCCAGAACCTGTTGGACTGAAGCCTAAGAGAAAGGTGATGTTTAAAGAGCCAGAAAAAGCGCCAGAAGAAGATAAGGACGAAAACGAAAATACAGATATCCAAAAGAAGAAGAAACTTCGCTTTGCCTGATATATAGGCTCAATTGATGTCTTTAACGTGTATTTGAATCCTTTATTGTAACCCGAGAGATGTTCAAGAGCGTCTTGCTTATGTAAGTACTAGCCCAAACGCGGCTTAAGAAACAAAACGTTCTACACTAAACATCTTTCACCACTAATAACAACGCACTAACTACGCCTGACTGAAGCTCTGAAATGATTACAACAGCGTGAGTTCTGATTATTTTTGGGCTTGATATATATAATTTCAAAATTAACACCTGCCTGCAGTGTCCTTCTAGTACAAGATGCTTCTGCCAACTCCATCACCACTCTACACGACAGTCTTTCAAGTGAGATTCACACCGTCCTTGGTCGTTGGTCATTTGACCTCAGAATATTCAGATCAAGCACTCCTTCTCAACATCGATCGTCGTCGATCACACCCGACAATGGATTCCTTTATGACCTCGTAGTGGACTACAAGCCTACAAGGTCTGTGACACTGGTAAACAAGACAGCTATCCTCACAACAACAGACGTACCACGTCATCTACAGGAAAGTGGAGCATCAAACGGATCACCAGATCTATTTAACTTCATCCTGCAAGCAAAACTTCAAAGTCAATGGTTCCTCCGTCAGACACTCAAAGGAGACAACGGCAATGGCTACGAACTGCGAGGTGGTGAGTTTGTAGTAAGGGCCATTAACGTTTCACTTCATGGAAGCTTCAAGAACTTCATCATAATCATCGAGAATCATACGAAGTCTCTGAAGAAGACAAAACAGCAAGGTCTCAAACGAATTCAGCAATTTTGTGAAGAACTCGAGATTCCACATGGAAGATTATGCTCTTCATCATTAGGAGATGAAGCGGACTACCTTGCTGACCTAACTGCACAAATGGTGGAAGCCTTCCAGGGTTAAGTATCTTTAATTGAATAAATTGACCAACTGTATCATATTGTTTTGTAATAACTAATATGCTGTAAGTGCTGCAAGCGGCGGAGGTCCATGAAAAGTTCGCGACGCGTCTGCTGCCAGTGAAACTTGACGTGTCATCATCATCGGACACTTCATTCCCCAGTTATCTAACTCCATTCACTCAGAGATCTTCTCAGAAGCAATGTCCAAGGCCACAGGAGTTGCTGCAGGCGATACGTTTGCAGCCCTGCGTCCGTCCAAAACCAGAGCGGAAGCGGCCGTGGTATCTGATACTGAAGAGGAAGAGACAGAGAGGGAGAAAACTAAACCCCAGAAGTCGCTCCTTTGCAGAGTGGGGGGTCAAGTTCTGCGCTATGAGCCAGTATGGGCACCAATCCTTTATACGTCTATAGCGGCTTATTGGAGATTGCACCTAATTGAGCGCTCGCCCAAGGTTGTCTGGGATGAGGCCCACTTTGGCAAGTTCGGTTCTTACTACATCAAAGGGGAGTTCTATCACGATGTGCATCCCCCTTTGGGCAAGATGCTCATTGGCCTGAGTGAATGGCTCGCTGGATTTGATGGAGACTTTGAATTCAAATCCGGAACGAAATTTCCTGAGGGATGCGACTATGTTGCCATGCGTGTCTTCAATGCCCTCTTCTCCACCGGCGTTGTTCCAGTTGCATACTGGGCAGCAAAGTGTTTGGATTATAAGCTTGTAACTGTCCATCTTATCACATTGATGATGGCATTGGAGAGCACCTACATCTGCTTGGGCAAGTTTATCCTCTTGGACTCTATTCTCCTGTTCTTTACGGCGACCACTTTCCTCACATTTGCCAAAGTGTATAAGATTCAAAAGGAAGGTAAGGAAGGCACTCGTGAGTTCTATATCTGGATGGTCCTTACAGGTTTGTCCATTGGTTGTGTCTGCTCTGTGAAATGGGTTGGCCTCTTTGTAACTGCCTTGGTAGGCCTTTACACCGTTCAGGACCTAATTGAGAAGTTTCTGTTGGACAAGGAAACAAAGTTCAACTGGAAGAAGTACAGTAAGCATTGGGCTGTCCGTATAATCACGCTTATCGTTATCCCATTCGTTGTATACCTAGCTTGTTTCAAGATTCATTTTGCCCTTCTGTACAAGTCTGGAACCGGCGATGCTTCTACTTCTTCTTTGTTCCAGGTGCACTTGCAAAACACTAAGATCAAACAGTCTCCACGTGATGTGGTCTATGGTTCCGAAGTGACTATCAGGTCTCACGGCAAGTCACCAAACTTGCTTCATTCTCATTCCCAGATTTATCCAGAAGGTTCTAACCAGCAACAGATTACTGGTTACGGTCACTCTGATGGAAACAACAATTGGATCTTCAAGTACTCAAGACGGTCAAAAAAGACATTACAAGCCAACTCCACAGAAGTGGAAGCAGTATGCGATGGAGATTTTGTTAGATTGCAACATAAGTACACTCATTCAAACTTACACTCCCATCCAATTGCAGGTCATGTTTCAAAACAGCACTACGAAGTAGCAGGCTATGGCTCTGAGAAAATTGGTGACTCTAAGGACGACTGGATTGTCGAAATTGTTGACCAGAAAAAATCGTCTAACTCTTCTTATTCTAACGAGAACTCTTCTATAATTCATCCATTATCTACTACGTTCAGACTTAAGCATGCTGACTTAGGTTGTTATTTGGCTACCACTGGCCAGGCATACCCTGCTTGGGGTTTCAAGCAGTCTGAGGTTGTTTGCAAGGAATCCTGGACCTCATGGGATAAGTCCACTTGGTGGAATGTGGAGGATCATCTTAACAAAAAGCTTGAAATAGATGAGTACTACGTTCCTCCACGTTCAGGGTTCTGGCATGATTTTATTCTCATTAACTTTGCAATGGCTGCAACTAACAACGCCTTGGTTCCAGATGGCGACAAGTTCGATCATTTGGCTTCGAAGTGGTGGGAGTGGCCATCCTTGCACGTTGGCTTGCGAATGTGTGGCTGGGCTTATACAGATGTGAGATACTTCCTTATCGGTAACATTTTCAATGCATGGGGTTCTACTTCTGCCCTCCTCGCATTTGTCTGTTTAACATTCTTCTACATTCTTAAGTACCAGCGTCAGTTGCTTGATTGGAACTATTTGGAGTTCACTACCTTCCTTATGCAAGGTTTCTATCCATTTGCCGGTTGGGTCTTGCATTACTTGCCGTTCGTTGTAATGGGTAGAGTTACCTATGTTCATCATTACGTTCCGGCCTTGTTCTTCGCCATCTATGTTTTTGGATACGTCCTTGAGATTTCTTTGAAAGGTAGGAAGACATACATCAGTGTCCCAGTGTACTTGATATGCTTCATTGCATTGACTGTCACTTTCTACCGTTATAGATGGTTCCATGAAGGTATGAAGGGTAACCATAATGACTTCAGATACCTTAAGCTCCTCTCAACTTGGAAGGTCGTTGATTGAGCTATTTGACAGTTTTAACGAAACTAAAAGATTATAAAAATGTATAACATGTAATAACCAGAAATGAAAGTAACAACAACAACAACAACAAATATAAAAGCCTTCTAGTGTACATAAATATCGGAAATTTTATAGACGCGGAGAGTTCAATCCGCAAGTTTGAACGGATGTGCTTCAGTGTTGTACACCCATTCGTCCAAGCTGATAACGCCCGCATCTTCAAAAAGCAAATAGAAGTACTTTAATGTCTCGGAGAACCAGAAGGACTCCATAGAGTCATCGAAACGCTTCTCATGGTCAAGTGGCTTCGTAACATCATGAACAGCTGTGAAAACACCATCCTTACGTGAGTACTTCTCAACATTCTCCCACATCATCCAACCATAACTTCTCCATTTAGCATCACCTGTGAGTCTATACATATAGAAAACGGACTCAATGGCTTCTGGCCTTAGAATGTAGGATGGTCGCATCTCATTTATATAGAGAGGCTGGTCATAAGTCGAACCAACAGGCCACCTGAGCTTGCCATCTGGATCAGCTATGACTTCAGGGAAACGACGACGCTCAGCAATGTTGAAGTTGACAGGTTTTCCCTCCTCTATAACTGCAGCCTTCTCCGAGATCTCACGCCTAAATACACTATCAGCCTTGCTCTCAGCAGAGTTAAGTTCCTTTTCAAGTTTCTCCTCTTTGGCCTTGGTAAGTTTAATCTCATCCTTCAATTCCTGTTCCTTTTCCATGGCCTCATTAATTTTCTCGATTAAATCAAGCTTCTCCTCTTTTGTCATCTGAGAAGAGGCTTGAATAGCCCCGTCAGGAGGTAATCTCTCTGAAGAATCGATATCCTTTTCCGAAAAGTCATCACCACGGATCTGTCTCAGTCTCTCTTCCTCACTGTAATGCTTTCCCAAGCCCATTCTATCAACTTCAAGAACTTCAGGCATAATTCCCATGAGCTCATACATGTGAACACAACCTTTTGTGACCCTCTCTGCCAATTCCATATCTTCTGGCATGTCAAACAACTTGGCACCAAGACCTAGCATACCGCCAACAAAGCATGTCAAGTGCTGCATGTCATGGCGTGGTGTAATTTCAACAGAGTCCTTAGTTTCCCATGCGGAAAGAGAGGAGACGAAAAGAATTTCTTCTCCACCTGGAATCCTTGGAGTGAAAAGCATGAATTGCTTGATCTGAGATAAGGCTGCAAGATACAACTGCTGGTAGACACCAGCATGCGTGGAATGACCGCGTAGAAAATGGAACATCTTTGGCAAGTACTCGTAGAAGGAATCGCCAAGACCACCGAGGGAGTAATCGTCTTGCCCATGCAGTGATTTGATGTAATCAACAAGCTCACAATAGATGAACTTATTATCCTTGATGACTTTACGAACATTCTTGTTTTTGTGAACACCCTTATCCACTTCAGCTTTTGTAAGAATACGACAGCCAGAGATATCAAGATAGTTAGCAAAGAGACCCTTAACAATAAATCTATCTTTAGATTTATCGAAAGCTTCTGTAATTCTGTCAATGGCATCATAATACTTGTTATCACCTGTGAGTTGAGTCAAACGCGAGAACTCTAAGGAAAGCGTGCCAATCTCAGACAAAGCAGCATACTTAGGTGATAATCTATTTGGGGCATCTGTAGCCCATTCGTAGAAGAGAATTGGCATACGGTTTGGAGTATCAAAAGCTTCCATTAACAAATCACCAATCTCCTTTGAGGCCTTGAGCATTGCTTTATCGTTAGTAATATCATATGCAGACAAGAGGCCCCCAAGAATTCTAATAGTGTTTTCAAATAGTGGAATAACATCTCTGTAACTCTGAGAAAAATTGATCTTCTCCTTGACAAATGTGAGTGCCTCGTGCAGCTCGTTCTTGAGGCCCATGATTGCAAGTGTATCAAGAGAGTCAACAAGAGTAGCGGACCAGCCGTTAAAAGAGTCAACAGCTTCGTGTGATAGCGGGGTAACTTCATCATGTCCGTAGGCATGCTCTTTATAGATCTTCCAAGACTGAGAAAAAGCTTTTCTGATGCGGTCAAGCTTCTGTGGGATGGCCTTGCCGCCGTCTGTAAACTCTGTGGCTTGGATAACTGGATAGTCATTCTTCTTACCCACACGAGGAAGTTTGCGATAGTTCTCCTTTCCAACAGGATAGAACTCTTTTTTCTTCTTCTTGCTCTTCTTCTCTTTAAGGAGTACGATTTTCTTCTGATTATCGAAATAGCCGTCTGGGAGTCTGAAATGTACCTTTGTACGCGGATTGCCATCGCCCAGTAATGGGAAGTATTGATTCTTCTCCACAATCTTGGCCCAATCATTGAGATCCACAAAGTCAAGCTGCTCCTTGTTCACATTTGAACTTTCCTCTTTGCCTCCGCTATTACTGTCTGAGGTAATGTGTGGGAGCTCCGTCTCGTCCTGGTGTGCGTTGAGCTCGTAAGCCTCGTTGAGGAAGGAGTAGTAGAAGACACCTAGAAGCGTTACCGCTACAAGAAGAAGGAAACGAACTCTCTTCAGTCGGTGAAGCAGCATTGTCTTGTTCATCTTGCCGCTCGGGTCCTTTCTATGCCTGTTGTCAATGGAAAACGTCCGCGGTGTTGCAGGTGGTCAAATCGGCCTGCGGAATTGATGCATCTTTGCTCTTCGTGATTTGAGTTTACCGGCCACGACGATGACGTCGGCTACAGATATCTACTAAGGTGACGCAAATATGTGGGATATATTAGAGCACCTTTCCGTACTACACAACTGAATTGTCTACACGGAAAACACGTGCTGAATGGTCGTGTGACGCTGTTGCTAGGAGGAGACCACCGGTATCTCCAGAAGGCGACCAACTGACGCGTGCGATACGGTCTGCGGGGGTGAGCTCATCGCCAAACGCGAGCGCCAACTTGAGCAGGACCCCGTCAAAGTCCAACACAGCCAGCATACCGCTTTCCAGACCTACTGCCAGCACGCATTTGCCGTTGATGAGCTTGCAGTATGCGTCTACAGCGGTTAGAGCAGCGCTGAACTTGAGCTGCGAAACAAGCGTCACTGTGGTCTCCTCCCCGTTGCGCTCCACCTTCCAGGCCTTGATGCTTCTATCTCTGGAAGCAGTGAAGAAGAATAGCCCAAGCTCCAAAGGTGCCCATGCACAGTCCCAGATAATTCTTGTGTGTGCCTTTTCGTTTCTGCTTGCAAGGGTGAATGCATCGTTCGCATCTCTCTGCCACAGTCCAAACTGACGATCTCTGGAAACCGTCAATAGCATCTCTCCATTTGGTGAGAACCTCGTGCGCGTCACAGTCAAGTTATGCAGTCTGAGGTTAGGTTTCATCTCCTGCCAGTTCTTTGTGCCGAAGATACGTACCACAGAGTGTTGAGGTGTATTGGAACGAGATGTAGATGCCACAAGTCGACCATCTGGGGACACATCCACAGAAACAAGCTCGTAACCATGGCCGTATAATTTTTCACTTTCCGGCCACAGAGTATGTCTCTGAAGGTGATCCTCTAATGGTGGCAGCTCGAGACTCTGTAATATGCCAAATGAAATGTTGGTTGTGTCATCAGTTTCACGACTGTCCGCGTCTAACTCCTCTTCTCTGTCAGTTGTGGCCTTATTCGAAAGACCAAGAGCAGGTAAAGCTGCAGATTCAGGCATCATACCGGAATCCAGAGAAACACCACAAAACCTGCTGAGGACGGTCGCCACACCTCGAGGTTCCTCAAAAGTACGGAGAATCTTTTCATCACCACCGGAGACGAAGCTTGTTCCAGATAATGTTGACACACAAATCATATCATAACCATGGATTTGTGGTCTTGCAAACTCTCTCCAAACGTGCTCTTGTATCTGGGTTCCATCTCTGTTATGTTTCCAACGAGAATAAAGTCTTGTGGTCTGATCCAGTGATGTACCTAGGAGGTATGAGCCGTCAGGACTCCACGTAACATCTGTACATGGCTTTGTAGGCCCTGTGACAGCCAAATCCTGGTTCCAGTCCAGAGCAGATCCATCATTTGATGGTTGGCAACTCCAACTTCTCCAAGCACCTGTCTTACCGTTGGTTAAAATATGTTCAACACCATCAGAGTCTGTGAACCAAATGGCTGCCCAGAATCCACCAGAAGAGCCAGTTGCTGTACTAGCACCTTTACTGGAAATCTCTCCCAGCCTTGCTGAGCAGATCCAAATCCCAGATGATTCATCGGGCTCCCATGTCATCATCGCAGTGTCAGCGCTTGAAGCCAAAAGTTGTAACTTGTCTTTATGCCATCTCAAGGATGCAATCCAATCATCATGACCCATAATCAATGCTTCGAAGTTGATGGCAACCTTAGTGGAACCAGCACTGAACTTGTACTGCTTATTACTCAGTAATGTCAACTTTGTGTTATCTTCATCAGATCTGTCAATTTTGTCGTTTGTGCGCATTCTCCACAAACGGATATACCTGTCTTGGGATCCAGACGAAAGAAAGAAGTCACCATCACTCAAAGTCTTGAATGCCAATGCTTTAACCCAATCTTCATGTCCCTCCAATTGTGCATCTAGCGTGAAATCAGTGAACTCGGTTATATAGATGAATGTATAAATAAAAATTTGGAATTTGGTTCCCCCAAGGGCGAGAACGTACTCTCCATCAGCAACTTTTTGAATTGCCAATGAGAGAGGTAAGACGCCAATATTTGTCTCAAAAGCATGCAATTTCTCCACTACTGCTGTGGATTCATCCAATGCCCAAATAATTACATTACCGGTCGTATCTCCAGTGACAAACATGCTCCCATAAACACCAATACACTCAATACTTTCTGAATGGCCTTCCAACACATTCACTTGTTCCAAATATTTCTCATCCTTGAATCTCCAAACAATAACTTTCCCATCTTCTCCTGCGCTCACAAGGTACTTCTCACCAATGAATCGCACACAAGTAATCTCTCCGGTATGACCTTTCAAAGTAGAGTACACACCATAAGATGACTTCGACAACGGTTCCCACAGTGCCACGCAGTGGGCGGCACCATACGCAATAATGTAGCGAGACTCGTGTACATCTGCCACATGGGGTTGGCGGTTTGCACCAATAAATATCGCTTCCGAGGAAGACATCACTTTTTGTGTGCTTGACCCTTAATGACGGACGTCAAAGCTAAGAGATGAGTAGTTGGTTAGAAATTTTTGAGTGCGCCCATCGCTTATATAATCATTTATGTAGGTATGACATAAGCCGAATAAATGTCCACCCTGCTTGAATGACGGTCTTACCTACAAAAAGGTTGAGAAGACGCCAATTCTATATGGCACACCTTTCTATGTGATAATAATTACACCATGGTGGCAGTTAGTCTTCAGACACCTGCACCGTAAACGTTCGGACGGCTTACCCTGTTGGAACAACGTGCCTTTGACACAATTGTCCCCACGCCGTTGTAAATGACAAATAAATAATGAAGATCAACTTATATGAACATGATGGAAGGACCCCCTTTCAGAGGAGTCTAAACGATGAAACCCGCCAAATAAACTGTTGAAATATACCCAGGAAATATCAGCAAAGAGAAAAAAATGCAGTAGAAAAAAAAGAATGAATGAAAGATCATGAAGGTGTTTATGGTTCGTGAAGAGTTTAGTTGTCAGCATCGAGGACACAACCACGGGAGGCATCAGACACGAGCTTAGCGTACTTGGAGAGCGTACCCCTAGTATATCTTGGTGGAGGAGCAACCCAGTTCTTTCTTCTCTCAGCCATCACTTCGTCACTCACAAGCAAATCAAGCTTGTTGGTGTCCGAATCAATGACAATGATGTCTCCATCTTCAACAAGACCAATAGGACCACCCTCAGCAGCCTCTGGAACGATGTGACCAATAAGGAAACCGTGGGAACCACCAGAGAATCTACCATCGGTGAGCAAGGCAACATCCTTACCAAGACCGTAACCCATCAAAGCAGAAGACGGCTTCAACATCTCTGGCATACCTGGACCACCCTTTGGGCCCTCGTATCTAATGACACAGACAGTCTTCTCACCCTTCTTAATTTCACCACGCTCCAGAGCGTGAGTGAAAGAGTCCTCATCCTCGAACACTCTAGCTCTACCCTTGAAGTAAGTACCTTCCTTACCGGTAATCTTACCAACAGCACCACCTGGGGCCAAAGAACCATAGAGAATCTGCAAGTGACCTCTTGGCTTAAGTGGGTTGGAGACTGGCTTGATGATCTCCTGCTCAGCTGGCAAACCGGCAGAAGCTTCCAAATTCTCAGCCATAGTCTTACCAGTGACAGAAATGACGTCACCATTGAGGAAGCCCTCATTCAACAAGTACTTCATAACAGCCTGAGTACCACCATACTGGGCAAGCTCGGCCATAACGTACTTACCAGACGGCTTGAAGTCACCAAGAAGTGGGGTCTTGTCAGAGATCTCCTGGAACTCATCGAGAGTAAGCTTGACACCACAAGAGTGAGCAATGGCAACCATGTGCAAACAAGCGTTTGTGGAACCACCAGTGGCGATGATATAAGTGATGGCGTTCTTAAAAGCCTCCTTGGTCATAATGTCTCTTGGTTTAATGTCAAGAGCAATCAAGTTCTTAATGGCCTCACCAATGTTGTCACACTCACTGAGCTTCTCCTTAGAAACAGCAACGGAGGAGGAGGAGTTTGGCATGGTCATACCCATAACTTCAGCAGCAGAGGCCATGGTGTTAGCAGTGTACATACCACCACAAGAACCTGGACCTGGACAAGAGTGAGAAACAATGTCCTGTCTCTCATCTTCAGTGATCTGTTCGGAGATGTACTGGCCGTAGGACTGGAAGGCAGAAACCAAATCAAGCTTCTTTGGAACGTTTGGACCACCACCGCATGGCTGACCTGGAAGGATAGAACCACCGTAAACCATGATGGATGGTCTGTTGTGTCTACCCATAGCCATGAGAACACCAGGCATGTTCTTGTCACAGGATGGGATGGAGATGTTGGCGTCATAGTGCTGGGCCATCATGATAGTCTCAAAGGAGTCAGCAATAATCTCACGAGACTGAAGGGAGTATCTCATACCAGCAGTACCCATAGAGATACCATCGGACACACCGATGGAGTTGAACTGCATGGCCTTGAGGCCTGCCTTGTTGACAGACTCAGAACATCTGAAATTGAGATCCAGCAAGTGCATGTTACATGGGTTACCAGTCCACCAAACAGAACCAACACCAACCTGGCCCTTGTCGAAATCTCCCTGCTTGAAGCCTGTTGCGTAAAGCATGGCCTGAGAGGCACCTTGGTCCTTTGGCTGGGTGATGATCTTGGAGTACTTGTTGTACACCTTCTGCTGTGGTCTAGCAGAGGAGCTGAACGCTCTTCTGGCACTGGCGTGAGAAAGCATACCCATTTTTGATATCGGATCTGAAACTTGCTCCAATTGTAAGCCGTTGTTGTGCTGCGGAGAGACCTCTTCTTTTGTATGACTCGATGGAATTTTTTTTTTCGGTTTGAACCACATCGCCAGCGCATCGAAAATGGGGGAAATGGGCCAATCAGCGAGGGGACGAACGTAATGAGCGACGTCGCTCTGCCGCTACTTGAGGTCTATTGGGCATCGATTCAGCAATATCCGGTAAAATAGTATTCTTCTGCACTGGCTTCATTGTACTGTGGGCTATTTGCAGCTAACGTTTATTAACAATCGGAACACATAATAGTGCTTCCGGCCTCTTCAAAGGCTCAAATGGTAAGGACACTACTTAGCTTTCGGTTGATCCAGTGGTAGTTTGACCATACGCTAAACGCCAACCTCTACAATAGCAGTTGTGCAGACGAATAATTGCTCATATTATGTACATTCGGTCAACTGGGTGGACATATGGAGTTCCTGGGTGGGGCAACCAGCGAGTTCGGGTAAGTTATATGCACCTTCGAGACTTCCCAAATTGAAAGGACAATTTACCCGGCCAATTTTTTCCACCATCGCGGACACATCGAAAAAGCTGTGCAAGATCGACAGCGCTACTTTGAACATCAAAAGAGACCCTTTGGTGAACGATTAGAGACCAATCATAATGCTCTCCTCGTCGAAGTCACTACCCACAAACTGTGTACTCTACCAGCAGACCCGTCACTTTTCCAGAAGACGTATTGCCTACCCATTCTACCAGACTCCACCCCGTGGAAGAACACATGAGAAGGATCACAAGACCACACTGAGATATCAGATGGAGCTCTTCCTTGGGAGTAAGAACTACAAGGGGGAGTACCCACAAAACAAGTACTTCAATGCCCCACAGGATCATCAGCCAAAGTATATCACGCCGGCCCTCGAGCGTGGTGTCCCACGCATTGACATCAAGACCGGAAAGCCAGTGGATCTTCAAGGCAACCCAGTGGATACCATCCCAGAGAGGGCAGACCGCAAGCTTGTACCATTTCCAAACAACGAATTCTGTAAGACAAATCTGGCCCTCACAAAGGAGGACAGAGAAGAGATCTACCAACGTATTGTGGTACAGAAGGTGTCAATTCAGGAAGTTGCAGTCAACTTTGGGATCAAGATCCCAAGACTTGAAGCTGTTGTTAGACTCAAAGAGCTGGAAAAGAAATGGGAATCAAAGAAAAAAATCACGCCAGAACTGAAGAAGATGTCAGACACTATGTACAAGATGTTCCCACTCTTCGAGAGACCAAGACATTCTGATAATCTCTCTGAAATTCCAGTTCCTGTGAAGACCCTTCAATCCAAGTTCCTCACCATTGCCGAGTCCGAGCCATTTGGTCCAGTTGATGCTGCTAAAGTGTTTGGCCTTGAACCAGCAGCTGATACACTCACCAAGCTTGCTGAGACTGGTCACGTTCACTCCAAATCTTCAAAAGACCAGCAGAGAGAAGTCTTCACAGCTAAGTCTGAAGATAAGGACAGATACGTCTTCAAATTCCACAAGGCTAAGGTTGGTCAGGTTGGTTACCGTTATGGTACTACTCTCCGCGACAACAAGAAGGATCGTAAATTCACATTCGGTAATGATGGTAAGATGATCAACTCTCTTCCAACTTCTGGTTAAAAGTGTCATAAAAAGCATCATGTACATATATATCTATACACGAACCCTCTTACGTCTACAAACCACAGTAGTTTAAATTATATCGTAACAAAGTCTTTATTAAGTCATTAGCTTGGTCATTTCCATATACATGTCATTAGCTACTCTCATCAAGTTTTCAAGTCTGATACCTTTTGTCTCTGTTCAAACTGAAGCCCGACGACTTTTCTCTTAATTGCTTTACACTAATGCTCGTTGAAGATGGAGAAGCTGTCTTATGTGGTGTGCCCCAGTTGTTCAAGTAATCGCCGGTTGCTTGTGAAGAGAATCTTCCACTTTTCTTCTTCTGCGCTTTGGCATGTTGTTGTCCAAGTATACCATCAAATCTGAACATGTCTTCCCCTCTTGATAGTGGAGAGGTTGGTGATTGTGGCGGTGAACCATTCCTCGTTGGGGATCCAACACGAGTTCTCATAGAATCACGAGTGCTAATTCCACTTAAATGACGATTATCTGTATTGGCAAATGAATCTGCAAGGGAAGTCTTGAATGACGTGTTTGATTGCGTTCTTGCTAGAGATCTGTTGAGAATCACAGAGACCTTCTTATCATAAATCTGAGGAGCTGACTCGAATGGAGCGAGTTGATCTGTGTTGCTGTAACGAGTATCCTGTGAGGCTGATCGGAAATGACCATCATCACGAGTGCTTGTAGCACCAGAAAACTGTGAGAAATTCTCAGCATCCTTTGTGAAGAAGGAGTCCAAATTATCGAGCTCAGCCCACATATGACTCAATGATCCCTCAGTTTCTTCAACAACAGACGCAGTATCAGCATTTGGTACAGAGTAGTAGTCTTCTAAGTGGAATTTTATCTGTTCCTGTTGTGGTTCTGGTTCATTAGACTCAACTAGTGCCACACAAGTAGAGAACACAGCATGAACGTTGTTTCTTGTAGTGGCAGCAGTGATAGCAGGCATTGGAATGGACCAACCAGTCTCCTCCGGGATACCAAACAACGTTGCAGTTCTCTCGTACTCCTTCTTGATGGCCTTGTTTCCTAAGCTCATTCTCAAGATGTCCTTGTCCAACTTGGACCCAGAAATGCTGGTGGTCTCGTCAAGAACTTCAAGGGCCTGTTGAGCATATGGCGTCAACAAAAGCCTCAATAATGGCGAAATCAAATCTGCACCACAGCCTTGGAACTGTGGCTCAGATAGGTCAATCTTGGGAAACAAAAGTTGCAAAGCTCTCATTGTCTCGATCTTCACCCAGTCAATTTTATTGGAAAGTAAACCGAGCAAAAATATCACTGTCTGTCCACTATACTCATGAAGGAAATGCTCATGGATGTAGTTAATCAACTGTCTCATAAAGTCTTCCTTGGATCTAAATCTGCTCTTGGAGAATGAATCAATGATACGGGCCAAATTCGTCTCGCCTTTGTTCTGTGCCATTTTACTCAAGGTCTCAGCTGATTCCATAACATCTGGTGCAATTTCATTTTGTGAAATGGCATGAAGATACCTTGGAAGATTGGCAAGTAATGCAAAGAGTAATCTCGACTCACCAGCAATGATATCACTGTCGCTCAACTTATTCAATTTGTCTAAAAGTTGCAAAGCTGTCTCCCAAGAAGCTGATGATCTCAGGCCTATCATAATAATCTGCTGAAGGCCTTCGAATTTACCCTCCCAGTTTGATGGGAACGTTGAAACCATACACTGCACAGTTTCTTCGGAGTCCAGGTCTATCTTCGATAAGAACTTGTTCAATACAGACAACAGTTCAATGTACTCATGCTCGTTGATAGTATTGAGAGAAGCCACTGTAGCCCAGAAGAGTTGTGGGAAATCAATGAGCTTTTCTGCATCAAGTTCAGAGGTGATAGCATTCAAGGTCATCAAGATTTGCATAGAGAATCCTTGAATATCCGGCGTCTCGTCAGAGATAGTATTTGACAACCTGTGTAGCATATCTCTCAGCATTGTCTGATCTAAGAATGACAGCAGGGAACGGAAAACCTGAAAGGAGCGACAGGCAATGTGTCTGACAGCACAGTTCGTAGCCCATGCCAGCGCAACACGTCCCCATTCCTCTTGGATGTCGGGGTGGGAAGAACTGAAGATCTCAAGAATGTTTCTAACTAGCAAATCCATGTCTCTGGGTGATCTTGCACCAGCCCCATTCTTGTCATTGTTCAGATCATCATAAGTCCACAAGCATTTCTGGTTATTTCTGATCAGGTTCTTGGTCTGTTCTAACTTTGGATGTGACGTAACTGTGCTCAATATGTAAATGATAAGCTTTCCAGCGGATTCTTGAACAACAGGGAAGTAATGGTCAAGAAGAACAAACGACAAATGAAGTAACAGAGGAATCTTCGAATTTAAGGACTCCTTTGGAATCACAAACAGGTCTGAAAGGAATATCATAGCCAATTGACCCATTGAGAAGACCGAATCCTTGCCTGGGTGGCTCAAAGTCTGCCAAATATCAGCAATATATGGCAATCCAATATCATCTATCGGAGGTTGAAATTCAGCTGGTTGTGGTGGGACCATGTTTTTGTGATCAATGTATGCAATTAAGGAATCAGCCAGTGTCAGGCATGACCCAGAAAGATACACCAAAACTTTGCTTGCAAATTCAACAAATAATGGATTTCTCTTGCGTAAGCTTGTGTGAAGTGCAAATCTCATGATTGCAGTAATGTTCTTCCGGTTTGCCCCGTTACCAAGAGAAATCCACAAAGCTTCGACCTCGTTTGGAATAGACTCAGAGAACTTCGCTGTGACTTCAAATAAATTATTCAGCACCATGTATGACTTGATATCCATTGAGTAATCATCACCAACGTAGAGTTCGACAGTCTGCAACCAAGGGAAGAGGATGGTCAAGAAATCCTTTCTGGACTCAAAGTTCACTACCGCGAAGAATTTGGTCAGCTCAGATATCAAGAAGATATTGATCTCAGTGTGACTGGATGCAAAGTAAGAAGATATGTCCAAAAGAGCCCTCTTGTAGATAGTCTTGTTTTTATTCTTTACTCTTTCCTCAAATGATGCCACAAATTCCGTGTTGAACAGGCGCTTCTCTGCTTGAATTAGCAAATGGACAGCGGAGCAACGGATCTCATAATTGTTGAAACCAGCACCATAGAAGGCCAAAAGAAGAACTTGATGGTCTTCCAACGGGTATTTTTCACAAGCAGTCAAGGACTCGGAAATAGCAACGTAGTAGTCTTCAATGACGGCAATCTTCTGGTCGAAGATGCACTTTCTGAATACCTCCACAAATAGTTCGTTATCTTCAGCATTGTGTTTGAAAAGGCTTTTCAGTGCCTTCCGAGCAAGAGAAGAAATGGTTTCATTTGGAGACTCCAATAGCAGGTCAATCCAAGATAACAAACCAGGCAGATCAAACTTCAAAAGTGTTTGCCCTCTCAGCTCTTGGATCTTTCCATTAAGCAAACTAACCATCGTATTGGTAGCAGCAATGGACAAAATTTGTCTTTCAAACTCTATCGCAGAATTCAAAGCTGTTAGCTCCTGAGTATTCGTAATATGCTTCGTCATCTGGGTGTACCTCTGTTTTGCAATCACTGATGACTTGCCATATCCGCACCACTCCTCAAGAAAAGTGAAACAAGACACTCGGGCTTCAAATGGCAGCCAATTGCCAGTATCAGATCTCTTCAGAAGACCCATGTAGACATTCTCAAGCAACCCACAGAAGTATCGGCGCAACTTCTGAAACTCAAAGCTGTGTTGAATCTCGGATTGAGAAAGAAATGCTTTAATGATCTTGATGAATCCAACCAACTTCTCTATGATCCAGTCATCGTTCAATATAAATTCATCGTCCACAAATTTCGACACCATGTTCAAGATATGAGAAACTTCAATTCTAAGACGGCTTTCTTTTGATGCAAACTTTGTTCCAAGCTCTTTCTCCCATTGAACAAAGATTGGATCAATAGATTCGATGAATGTCTTAAAAATGTTGATGTTCATACAACTCAATCCTGTAATAATGGCATCTCTTACAACCTGGTTTGAGCAGTTCAACAAATTCAAAGTCAATCTAAATATACTTCTTGCACTGGTAATAGTACTATGTTGGATGGTCAAAAGTTGTTGAGACTTCTTCTTGCCATTCGTTACTTCTGGGATGTGAAGTCTCTGTTCATTAGTAGACGTCAAGGAAGTGCAAGCAACGATTAAGTAGAGTTTCCACTGCTCAACCAAAACCTCTGGAGGACCATAGTTCAAGATCTGAGATGACCGAGGAGAATCTGCTATCTCCGTGATCGGTTCATGAATCTGTACAAGACGAGCGCAAACCACTGAGCGGCAAAGAGCCATCGTCATCGGACATCTCTCAAAAATAGTCTGCAACAGTTTGGGGAAAACTCTAAACCATAAAGCAGAGTCAATACCGTAATCAGATTCAGCTAGCCTCACAAGGATATCTCTTCTCTGCTTCTGAGTCAACTTAGCCAATCTTGATCTTTCAGCAACACTCAAATGCGGTCTGTGTGCACCAATAAGTTTGAAGAAATCAACGCTCTGGAGAATGAAGTAAACTCTTGTGCCTATATCGGCAGCAAACCTAGAGTCTGACCGAGAATGAGCGGCTTTCTGTTTGCTCTTGGAGGTCTTCTCATACAGCGCTTCATCGAAGCTTTCAGTGATTCTCAAAATTGAAAGACCGATTTTACGAATTTCAAAGTCCTGAGAAGCGAGGAAGAATAGACCGTGGCCCTCCACTTCTTCAATTACAGTAATGGTATTCTTTAGTTCAATTTCATCAACGGGATCTTCTTCGACTTCCTTGGGCCCTGGTATGAAATCATCTTTCGAGTCATTCTTACGCTCTTTAATCGCCTTCAACCAATGTTCCAGTAAATCCAAATAGAGTCTCAAAAAGACCTTCGAAATTACATGGCTGTTCTTTTGGCTAGACCTTTCAGAGAAGTTGAATGCGTACTTTGCAAAAATGGTGATCAACCCGTATGGTTTCTTTCTTGATGCAAAAAGTCTCAAAGCATTAGAAGCTGCATTTGAGACTCTAAAATCATTGTGAAGAGAATTACGACATAGAAGTTCCACAACCTTTCTGGTTGTTCCAAATGTCAACCATGGTGTAGATTCGATCATTACAGCCAAGAGTTCGGTATTCAGGTTCTTGTTTACTTGGACTGACAAGTCAGAACCAAAACGGAACCCGCTAAAGGGAGTTTTTCCACCATAGTAGAAAGGCGATGATGGCGACTGTGTTTCTTGCGATTGAACCTGAGGACCAACAGCATTATCAAGTAGAGTCAATAATAATTCTGAGTATTTGCAGATTTCCTCGTGCGTCCTGCCACTCACGCTCAAGTTAAGGTCAGGCCTCTCTGTGCTTTCTGGATTCTCTGGGAATACAGGTCTTTCTTCGTCACCAAGCATAGCAACATATGATTTGACTGCAAGAATAATCTTCTCGTGCTGAAGATTATCAAGTGTGTGGCCATTAAAAGAAGGTTTGATCAATGGAATAATAAAGTTCTCAACCGTTTGGTTGTATGCAGCGTAGCCAACAGCTCTAAATACTTGAACAAGTGGCAAGATGAGTCCAGCATCCGATACAAGCCATGATTGTTTAGTCTTTCCAAGGAACATAGACTTCATAATACTGTCAATCTTCCTTGTGGTGTTGTTCAAAGATTCAGTGCATCTAAACATGTAGACCCACACCAAACGAGCAATACAAGTAGATAAAACAATTTTTTCATCCAGACTTGTATGTTTAGATTTCAGTTGCTTTATGCTGACATCCACTATGTCATACCATTGAGAAAGGAAGAGCTCATTTGGAGAAACACAAAGCACTGAGGTCTTAAGAGTAACAACTGTCAACCAGCTCTTCTCGCTAAGATCTGTATTGTTGCAAGCTTTGTAAATCGTATTTACAGCACTCAACCATGTCGGATGATTGACTTCAGCGGTGACAGTCTCAGCCAATGGCAAAATTATACTTGTGAGAACTTGACAATAAGCAAGCTTGATGGAGTGGCTTCTTGTTGCACTGAAAAATTTAGCAATAGATTCAAGAAAATCAGCACTTTCCTCAAAACATTCGAGAGGATAATTTCTCATCTTGAGGTAACGCATACCATGAATGAGAAGATGAATTGAAGGTTCGATCTCCTTTGGCGCCACTGGTGGCAATTTTTCCAAGTCTGCAATAAATCTATCACTGACACTCAAGAATCTCTTTTCGGACATGAACCCAAGTAACTCAGCAAAGAGATTCCAATTTGATGATCTTATGATACTAGATGATATCAAGATCGGATCAGTACTTCGTAGTTGAGAGAAGACGATCTCCTCTAACTTGCCACCCAAGTCATCACCATTGCTATCGAAGTTTACTTGTTTAACAACTTCAATCAAAACACGGCACAAGATGTATATACTTATCAAAGATTTTCGGTCACCTTGAATAGCAGTTTCACGGGATGATTGAACAATACCTTCAAGGTATGCCAGTCTTGAGTCGGTTTGAATGTTTGATTTTGAAGAGTTATTTCTTCTATGAGAAAGTCTGCTCACTGTACTAGAACTGTATGTATGTTTTCTGAAGTTTGAAGATTCTTTGTGGTTGTTCAGCACTTGGATTGCCTTTTCTGCAGCATCAGCTGCCATGGCAGCAACTTCAGACTTAGACTTTCTCCAGAACATTACGGAATCGATGACTGGTTTGGGATTGTTTTTGGAGATGTGACCCAATGATTCAATGATCTTGTCAAATTCAGGGTCGACACCTTCAGCAAGAAGGTCCACGATTGGTGGCTCTGTATTTAAAGGATACGTTAGGCACATATTGAGCTTCCTTTCAGCATGTCTGACGAACTGCGTAAAGAGAATGTGTAGCGTATACTCTGTGGAAGTCTTTGAATCAGTGGCAAGTTTCTTACGGATGACGTCGATTTCTGCCAGTGCAGTGTTGTTTGAAGTGAGCCGGCTTGTCTGCTTGATATTATGTTGATGGGAAGAGGAATGTGCACGAACCATGGGAGCAGGTTGAAGATGCGGTATCGAATCAGGAAGGCTGTCTCCATTGGAGTGGTCTTGAGGCTCGAGCTCGATGGACTGGAAAGACATCGGCTGTGATATGCGGGAAGAAAATTGAGCCACGTTTGATTCAAGAGCTATTTGTTTCTCTGCAGGAGGAGGGTACTGGAAAAAGCTTGGAGCCAGCTCAGGTGGCGTACGTGGTCGTCTGGGCTGGTAAGTCTCTGGCACCATTGCCATGTCGAGATCGATCTCGAGAGGCGCTTGCAGTCCCAGACCGCCGTTGGAGGACATCTTTGAGTGTAGACGTATGGCAATCGTCTGATCGTCTTCCTCTTATACCTCGTGTATAATCAAATCGTCCTTCTTTGAAAAGACAGTTGTTGTTTTGAAGCTTTGATGATAGCAGATGTTGCTAGTGCCTCCTGCGAAAGGTTTGTTTATCCTTTGTCGCGAAGATGAAGGGCGCGCTCATCGCTCCTCGCGGGGGTGACGATTGGTGCTTCTTTTAGGCAGAAAACGTCTAATGGATCGAAACTTTTTCGGTCAGAAGGGAAATTTCATTTAAATATCTATTGAGAATTATGGCTAACCAGCACCTTAGTGTCTTTTTTGCTTCTCCAGAAACAGCCATCGTCGGCGCTTCTTTTTGCCTACAGAAAGCGGAGTTTTTCTTTAGAAAGCTCAATATTCACTGTGGAAGAAAAGCACTACTAAAATCAGCCAGAATAGGTGAGAAGATAAGATCTTTAGAGAGTTTCTCTTGATAGCACTCATCTCCAAACACTTGACCAGCGCACAAACAGCTGACGCTGAGTATAGCATAATCGATTGCCATCCCATTTAACTGGTACTGCAAAGCGACATCCAGACACCACCCAGACACCAGATCTGGCGCCCAAGGAAATGTGTCAACTTTTCGAAGTTTTTGTGTCCGCTCGCTGTCTCAGCTCCGGGAGACCCTGAGTAACTGTGTGTATCTTGATACGAACAGCATTATCATTTGCACGTTTTTGGGACCGAAATATTTTATAATGCAAGTGATGTACCCTACTTCAACTCGTTGCTTTACCGGGCCAGGCACTGCCCCCCTCCCCAAACTGGGCCATGTCTTGAGTGGGGTGGGGCGCCAGAGACAAGAGGAACGTGTGCTGGACTCTAAACTGTACGTCTTACCTCGCGGCTCAACTTCTCTGGTTAGTCCCTGCCGCGGGCAATGCGTAATAGTCTAACAGCATCAAAATCCGACAATTAGACGTTCAATAGGACTATATCCGTGTGCAGCGCGGTGTGTATCAGGCCCCACCTCATGGCTCTTGCACATGTTGTGTTGTGAGAGACACCAAAAGTCTCACAAGAGCTCTCTTAATCGGGTGGGTCCTCTACTGACAGTGCGTATACTCCTCGCCTTTAGCCACGACCGATTTCGAGGACTGCTATTTAGAGGGGCCTGGCGATTTCCAAGACAGAAGTTCGTAGCGCTCAGGGCAACAGGGGACTCCACCACGGGGCCCCTGCCATTAGTCATTAGTGGAGGTTCACCTCCAGGCTCTTTGGCCTAGGACAAAAGGAATGCACCGGCCCTGGTCAGCCTGAGCGCCTCTCCGCAGGAGGCCAGTCCCACCGTAGATCGAGGCACCACCAGACTCTGCTCGCTCCCTTTGAACAGTGTGCCGGGATCCGCTGGCTCGGAAACTCTTGGTGGAGGGGCAGGCACGTGGGCCTTGGCTGCGCAGTTGATGAGGGAGAGCGCGGAGGTTCTGCGCCTTTTTGCGCCTTTTTGCGCCGATTTTCGCCAGAAGGGCGCGAGCTCGTGGTAGAGAGACGTTGCAGCATTGTCTCTCTCGTTCACGAACACAGGCATGCTTACAATGGGCTGCTCTGCGCTGATCAAGAAAAAAAAAAATCCAGTTGCCAGTGTGTAGAAGAGAGTGGCACGGGAGTACGTGCGAGGGGTTCTTTTCAGGCACTTCTGGTTTTCCTGGGGCGGAGGGCATAGCTCCCTGAGCGCTCCAGTTCTCAGTTCCAAGCACGGGACAATTGGTAGACAACACTCCCTCCACAGCCTTTGAGAGGTGCGCGGCTCGACTAGCGTGCCGCAGAGAGTAGTCAGACGACCCCTAAGAGGTGCCCAGACTATTCCAGCCCCATATTCTTTTCCAGCATCCGTGCAAAGTGATCCAGCTCCCCGTCGGTTTTGCCATACCTGTGTGGTCCTTACTGAAACATCAGGCATATCGAAAACGTGGGTTTACACAGCGCTTTCAAGAGCAAAAATTTCAGTGAGGGAGCGGGGGAAGAACTGAAGAGCACCGGCTCCCAACGTGGCCTAAAGGTCTCGTGCGTCTGCTCCGGGCAAGATGTCGTGTGAGTCCAGGATTGACACTCGAAAGAAGACCAAGACTGCTCTACACGCCCAAAGAAGCGGCGGACTTCCGTCCAAAGCTGCCAGTAACATGTAACGGTCCCGGCGCTGACGATAGTGCCTGCCTAGGACGCTTAGGGCATATAATTGGCATTGAGATAGTAGAAAAGGGGGTAACGAGCCGGCTGGCTGCTCGTCCCCAGCCTCCAATGCCAAGGGTGCACGAGCAACGATGAACCCACATGGGCTGGCGGCGCCAACCATTTTTTCGCCAAAACGGACGGAAGCAGTAACTTTTCCCACGCCTGAGTTATCGTAGAACGGTCGCACGTGTGCTAATTGCCCACTGGGTGCTCTCCGCTATAATCAGCTGTATGCGGGACAGTATGCTGTACATATGTCTTTGCTGTAGTACTCCCTTGGGGCAGCATATATAGCTATGGCGTTTCCCGCCGTTTTGCTG
>JAKTVL010000128.1:0-25374 GCA_030557175.1 Petasospora japonica
TCATGTACGGGTAGGCCATCGAGGTCATGAACTTTGGGTATTTCTTGTGAAGCTCTTCAGAGGAAATCTCAATGGTCTCCTCCTCTAAGGTTGGAGCATTCTGTTCAAAGAGCTTTTCATCAGCCCAAATCTGCTGGTACTTCTTCTCGATTTCGATGAGGGCATCTCTTCTCGATGTCTGTTCGGAGTGTTAGTGATGTGTGTGCCGCCGTCATTTAATGTCTCCCTCCACAAGAGTCATCGCTGAACACAAAGTGAATGAAAAAAGGTCCACATACATTCTCGAGCACGATGGTTTTAGCCTCAGCCATTTCTGCGAGTTTTCAGTAGCAAAGGTCGTGCAACAATGCAAAGTTCAAGCCACGGAAGGAAGCAATATTGAAAGAAAGTTACTGTGCAAGAGAGATCAGATATTAGCACTTGTAAGCCCGTAACCGCTCTGATGCGACAGTGAAATCTTCCGCGTCGGTGAGGCGATTCGCGAACGACGATGGACCTAAAAACCGGGTAATTATGAGGTGCACGGGTGTTTTTGGTCACTTTTGCGCGTCCGCCGTTTTCGATTTAGCGTTGCCTTTTCTGTCCGCCTCGTTATTCATCAAACGACGAACAAAGCGAGATAGGCGTTTCTCTAAGATCTGGGGCAGGTGGAGGATGCCGTATATTTCTGGTTGGGGGAGCCGATTGAGTGCTCAAAAGACTCCAGACCTTGAACTGGTATCTGCCTTCCTCAATGACCGCCTGACTCACCGCCTAAAGTGAAGTCTCTCCACGAGAGATGACCTCGAAGAACAATGTTTCAGGCACTCTCTGACGTCTGAAGTGCCTACCGAATGGTTATTGTCCACACCTCAGATGTTTATTTCTTGCCTTACAGAGCACTATATACGTATGGGTTCAGATGCGGGTATAATAAATTATATGTGATACGTGTCCATTATGTTATATAGGTCATACACAAGTGTGAGCTCCGTTGTTGACTCAGTTCATGCGACTTTTTGACATATGGTCGAGGTCGACCGGTGACTTCCTGCGGGGCATGCTCAGGTCCGGTGAGATGGGGCGATTTGAGGGAGGCGCATTATTTGATGTGTCTCTTTGTGACTGATATGAAAAGTTGGTCTGAGTTGAGAAGGGTGGCTCAAACTTGGCTCTTCCGTATGTGTACTTTGTGGTAACAGATGAGCTAGAGCTGCTCCGGCGACGCATCTCCCTTACTAAGACCTCGTCTTCTTCAGTGAATGAGAACTGAGAGGTATCGTCCGTGTCAGCATCCGATGTAGAATTGTAAGCCTCCGGAGAAGAGTCGATGGAAGAACCAAAGGAATCATTGTGGGTATGAGCAACTGGCCCAGTGGGTCTCACAGTTCCGAACGGCGCATTTTCTCTGTAAATCTCAATAATAGAGGAGTAACCGCTTTCGAAGCTCTCCCTGTGCTCATGCTCCTGTTTGTTCGTTTGTGTGGCTGGCATGGATACCTGGCGCATCGGAGTCGGAGGAAGCCTCTTTGCCGGCTTTGCGGGCAGTGATATATGTGGTCTCCCATTTAGTAGTGGAAATGGAGAGCTTTCCGTGATCTTTGGAGGATGTGGAAGGTCAAATTCTGGAACTGGTGCCACCAGATCGAAGATTGGTGTACTGACAACTCTGCGCCCTAGGATGTTGCGCCCACCTCTGAACCGTGTCTTCACCCTAATAGGCATATCAGCCAAACGTGAAGCTCTCTTGCGACTGTCTGGGCCGGAAAGTTTAGGGATCTCGAGACTCAATTCGTCAAGTGAGACGGGCATCAAGTCATCTTCTGTTATGTCGTCCGCTTTGAACTTGCGTAGATATCTCATAGTTGAATGACCTCCTAGATGCAAATTGTTATAGGTGAGGTAATAAGAACGAGGGACGAAAAATGTTAAGTTAATCATGCGTGTGGGGGCTGAGGACTATTATATGTATAAGCCTTGCTAAGATCTGATCCATGTCTGTTGCGGGTGAGTTGGTTATAGCCCCAGAACGGGAAACCCCACAGCACTTGATGTGATCACCGCTGCACTGTCCGTATAATTCACTGACTAAATATGTAGTAAAATGCCGCTGAAGGACTCTTTAAGCTGGCCGTGCTGTTTGGACAATCCCAATTATGTTTGAGCTTAGACATGCTGGCTCCGCACCTTCCTAATTGGGTAATTATCCGGTTCGGGAAACAGAATCTAACAGTGCGTCGCCAGACATTAAGCAAAAGAACAACCCTCGTGACCTCTTCGGACGGATAAAGCCGGCTGGTTTGAAGAGATTCCATCGGCAAAATTGGCACTAAGGCTCGGCAATTTTAGTATCCGCTAGATGCTGTATGCCACACTGACATTTGCTGATCTGATGAGCTGTTTCGCTGCACACTTGCAGATTGAGGAAGGTGCCAAAGACTATCGTGAACGACACAGAAATCACAGAATCGCAGGATCACAGAAACATAGAATGACCGAAGAGCCTCGTGAATTGGCCATTTGCATTAAACCATGTTGCAGTCCAGTTTATGGAGTACTATCAGTCGTGATATTGCTACCGCCTAATTATGGTCGTTAAGTGTTAACGGCTAGACCCTTTTCTTTGTGGAACTTTAGTTTTGTTGGTAATCGATGCCCAAATTGAAGCATTCGCCAACTAAAGGACTTTAGGCCAGGCAAAAGAAAACCGATATAAGACCATCTTAATCTTCGTTTTATCCCCAAATGATACAAAGAATTGAGAACTTGATTGAAAGAACATCAGTGCTCATAACCTTTCCTAATTGGGAGATAGTGAGCTTCCCACACAAAAAAAAATTTAGAGCGATGAGCATTCTCCACAGCAGGATTTCCAGCGAGTCCAACTATTTATTCACAGAAAAGAGTCATGACTGAACGAACAGAAGGAACATCAACCGAGGTACATACACCAATACTGGAATCGGTAGCAACTACACCCACAGTTATTACCGAAGAGGCCGATACACGTATTGGCCGTGATGACCCATTCCAGTTCGGTCAACGGAAACTGACGAGTGATGACGACGTTTGGCAGCATAACGCATGGGACAACGTTGAATGGGGTGAAGAGCAGATATCTGAAGCAATGGAAAAAATTCAGAAACAATATGATTCACCTGTGGATGACTTTGATAAGCAGAAGTATAACTCCGATCCTGCTCGTTATTGGGATATCTTTTACAAGAACAACAGAGAAAACTTTTTCAAGGATCGTAAGTGGTTACAAATCGAATTTCCTTCTCTCTACGAAGCTACAAAAGAGGGGGTCGGTAAGAAGACGATTTTCGAGATCGGTTGTGGTGCTGGTAACACCATGTTTCCAATCTTGAATGAGAACAAGAACCCGGAATTGAGGGTCATTGGTGCAGATTACAGTAAGAGAGCTGTGGAACTCGTCAAAACTAGTGAACATTTTAATCCAAAATATGCACATGCCTGCGTGTGGGATTTAGCCAACCCAGAGGGTGCTTTGCCAGAAGGCGTCGAGGAGCACTCTGTGGATATTGCCGTGATGATTTTTGTATTCTCTGCTCTTTCACCGGAACAATGGAGACAAGCGGTTGATAACTTGTTCAAGGTTATGAAGCCGGGTGGACATATCCTTTTCAGGGATTACGGACGTTATGACTTGGCTCAGGTGCGGTTCAAGAAGGGAAGGCTTTTGGATGACAACTTCTACATTAGAGGAGATGGTACAAGGGTGTACTTTTTCACCGAAGAGGAACTTAGAGAGATCTTTACCGAGAAGTTTGAGGAGGAGAGAATTGGGACGGATAGAAGACTGATTGTCAACAGAAAGAGACAACTCAAGATGTACAGAATTTGGCTTCAGGCTATTTTCAACGTGCCTAAATAGGATATTATAGGTCATATTCATAGTCCTGATCATGGTCATTGGTCATTAGCATTAGATGTTTGAATACAAGTAGAAGGCGCGCATCACCATTCATATAATAGGAATAATAGAAAAGTGGAGGAACCCATCGACATAATGCGCATCGAAGAAGAGCTCCCCAAGAGGTGTGCCTGTTGGAATGACAATACCATGTAGAACAGGCTTTGCTAGTATGTAATTCTTTGAGGAAGGGAATAGATCTGGTAAAACTGTATGAAGAATTATACCGAGTGTTTGTGGTGATCCTGTTTTCGGATCCAGGGGAGTGATCGGAAGGTCAATGACCTTATCAGACAACGTAATGTAGAATCTCGTTGGAACATGTTTCATCATGTCGATGCTCTCTGGTGTGATCTTCGACATAATACTCCAAAACTTAGCCGGGTCATGTTCTTCAACAGAATTCCAAAGTAATGATGAGTCAGACTTGGATAGAATCATGACAGGCTTTGCAGTTCCATTTTGAACGTAGCAGCTCTCCTTTATCTGGTTGGTCCAATGCGATTCGAGCGTCTTTGGAGTGGGTATAGGTAACAGGTAATCTTCAGGATAATTGCGATACTGTATTGTCAGCTTCCATGGAGCTCTCTTAAGACTCTTCTGTGGGTCAAGGCCTGTGACGACATCGTATAACAGGCCAACCGGCCAATTCCACCGGAGAGGGACCCCTTCAAACTCCAACCACCAATCAGAGCGGTCTGCCCATTCAGGAACAAGAAGATGAGGCCTGAAATATTCAAGAATTTCATTGAAAATTAGAGGGAAGTACGAATTTCTCGGCACCAGTTTCTGCAGCTGCGTTAGCATCATTCTGTAATTGAATTTCCTTCATATGGGGATACTCACGTAGTAGTCGTATGTGCTAGCCATCTGGTTCGAATCGTTGGGATTGAGTCTGATTATGCATGGTACAGCGCCCCCCCAAACTCTCTCTCTGACTCCTGACATTTGCGATAATTAAACTTGACGTTCAACCGCAATTGAAAGTCCTCTGCTCTCAAAGAACGTACATCAAGAAGAAAGAGAGAGAGAGCTGTCTCCACAGAGTTGCCATGAACAGAGACCGCGAAAGTCCGCGCCAGCGAACCGAGCTGTTCGCGAAGGATGCCGCGAACTCGTTTTATGTTCTGGACTATAGCTCCCCCTCGAGAAACAAAAGAGCAGGAAGGCAGGACGCACAAAACCACTAGAGGAACCATCTTTAAATCATTAGTCGCCCCCAAAGATGGAGAGCGGCACGCCCAGCCATGTCAAGGAAGAGGAGATTGACATGGAGGAACAGAGCCTGCAACCGCAGTCACATCCACAAAAGCGGGAGTACCGCCCCGTACCGCGTAAACCAATCCCGCCTCTTCAAACTGCCAAACGGAAACGGTTCAGCCAACCAGATCGGCCAATCCCTGAAGGATTCACAGTACTCACCTCAAGGCTCATGATTCACAGCACCACTGGAATAGTTGTGGAGATCAACAAATCACGAATTGCGGATCCCACAACGAGCTACTTCATCGCCAGAAATAACTCTGTCGCTGTGGAATTGTACAAATCTCAACGACTCCCGTACTACTACATCACGAAGGGCGCAATGCACCCAACCAATTGGGTCTACCTGCAAGATGAACTGGCATTTGAGCAGATCAGTAAAGTGGTCGAGATTGTGCCCATGCACATATGCTCTAACTGTCTTCTTGTTTGTTCGGAGAAGAGATGGAGGATGCACGGGTGTGACAAGGGATCTTTGGATTGCCAAGGGTTTACATCGCGTATTGATTCCATTGGTCTGGGGTGTGCCATAGTTACAGAAATGCCCAAGGCAGAAGGCGATGTTCAGAAGAATCTTCGGGTGTTGACAGATCTCCAACAAATTATAATTAATAACCCAACTGATGAGGTTAAAGCAGATGAGAAACTATGGATCGAAGAACGTATGTCTGAATGGGTAGAAAAGATCGACAAGAGAAGAACTGAGGCAAAGGCTAAATATGAAAAGAAGAGAAACGATGGATGGCACCCTCTGTCACGGCAGGAAAGAAGAGACCGCGCAGATCTGAGGAAGAAGGAGGCTGAGGAAGAAGAACAGAAAAAAATGAAGGAAGAAAAGGCAACACAAACCGCCATTAAGAAAGAAAAGGTCAAGTGGGAAAAACCAATTGGTCTACCGAAAGATACAGATCTATCAGAAATACCGGACTCTATGTTATCGTCTTCGATGCTTCATCATATCAACGCCATGCAAGTTAACGCAGCGGATAATTTTGAGGAAGAAGCAGATGCATACAATCCTTACCTCAAGGATATTATCCATGAGTATCTCACAGATAAACAAGTATGCATGACACTATTTCCTTATCTTTTATTGGACAGTATCAAAAATGGTCTCTGGGAGTCAACAAAACCGTTCACTGATAAGCTCAGATTTATGTTGAGCGGAAAGCACATGGCATTAACAGTTTATGATGACAAAAGGACGTTTCCCCTGAAGATTTGTCTCAAAAACACTACTACGGGAACATCTGGCTGGAGCGTAGAAGTTATCCTGTCATCTAAGGATGAAGAGTCCGCAGTGACCATTCTAAGAAGTGCAAATGTTCGATTTGCATCTGTGTGCCAGGTTATTGTGGTTTTCCAAGCTTTGGTTGCCACTGTCTATAATTGTTTTGGCCCTTCGGGATATTACAAGTTTAAGGACCATGAATTGGCGCCATTTTTGGAATATTGGTTGGAAGCTCTTCCCTGTTCCTCCACAGAGGCATTGAAAATTGTGGGGAAAAGGTTCTACAAACAGATCTCTAAGTGGAATTAGCTAATCTTGTTGTTCTTATTATATCAAAGACTATTAAATTCCGACGTCAATATATTAACAACTAGCATGTACCCGTGTCCTTAATTCATCTGAATAGAAGCTGTCCCTTCAGGCTGGCGCCTCAAAATAATAAATGCAGATCCCCACACAAAAATAGCAACGGATAACGACCCTCTCAAATTATGACTATAACCAACGAGTACATGGAAAGTGCCCTGCAAGTTTATTAACCCCCAAACAGAGCGGCCCATGACACAGCGTGAGGCAACAGCAAACAAATACAGCCAGAGTTGAGTGAGATTTTGATATAAGTTATGACGATTATTATTATTGATATATTTATAGGTTTTTAGTTCTTCCACCTGGAGACGTGTCTGTAGAGACTTTCAGCCACTATGTGAGCACTCAGTTCAGGTCCGCAACGATGTTCTTCAAAGCTCTTTTCCATCACAGAGCACATATCAGCACGGTTTGGGACTAATTTACCGTCACCGATACGAGAAATGAGGGTATAAATTAACGCTCTGAACACCACAAGAATTTCGCAGAGATCGATGAATGAGATCCCGTTGGTTTCAAGTTTGTCGGATAACTCTTCAATAATGGCTAGATCTCCCACTGACCCTAACGAAACACAGACGTTCCAAGCTCCGTCTTCATTTGACAGTTTCAAAGACATTGGCAACAGATTCTGAGTACACGTGACAAAGAGCTCTGGATTCTTACCACGAAGTGTGAATCTAAAATTTTCAGTAATGTTAGGACTAGTATTACCCAAATCATCGGTAATACAATTCAGTAAAACAAATGGCAGTATTTGAGTGGAAGTAAATGGATCTTCGAAGTACTCGGCCAACAAATCTGTGATCTTTGGATTGATGATATGAACTTGCTCCTCAAATCCAGCAGTAACCGAGTTCTTCATTCCTGACGCAAATTCATCAAGATCTTTCAAAACATCGCTAATGATAACTTCAGATTCATATCCTTTTATATTTCCGTCTTGCCTGGAGTGTCCATTTTGTGGTTCTCTATTTTTGGTAAGTTCATGTTCGCCATCAGCTTCTTCCACACCATCTTTTATCACCTCCTTTTTAATATGTTCATTAGCTTCATTTTCGTTATCTTCATTATTTTCGATATCTTGTGGATTCTCTTTCTTGCCATTTTCAAGTGAATGTTTTTTCATCTTCCTGTCAGGTTCTTTGGAATCGTCAGGATTTGCAAATTTTCTCTTAGGTTTTGCACCCCAAGAAAAAAACTCAATGGAGGTAATGGTTCCTTGTGTGGAGTTATCATCAGTGGGACCAGACGCCATTGTACTAGAAACTCCAGATCTCCTTTCTGATTCTTTTACACCTTTCTCCACACTCCACTCAACATTTGCTCTTAGTTCTCGAAAAGTATCTGAATTCTTTGGAGGATCAGATTTGAGATTGAGATCGGTTTCATCCTGAAGTGTCTTTTGCAGACGATAAATGCATTCTTGTTTTTTTGCCTCTAACCTACTCAACTCCTCAACATCATCATCGTCACATTTGGTCCTATCGATCTCTGTTACGATACAATATGCAAATTGCTTGACATTTCCGTAGAATACTGCTCCAGTGCACTTGATAAGCTTCTTAGTTGATTTCTGACACATTGGACTATGGGCCAAATGATCCTGGAACAGACGGTTGTAACTGTCTGTGTTGCAATACAGCTTGCAGTTCCCACACATGACCAGCTTCTGTAGCCTTACATACTTGGACAGGCCATTTTCTCCCACTCTAATCCAGTTTCCAGGTACTTCATTGGACTTTACGGCATCGTAGATCATGAGATTTCCCGATAGAGCTCGTGTCAAATCTCTGAACTGCTTCTTGTACATTCCACCTGTCGGGTCCACAATCTTGTGCTTAGCCACATGTATCACGAGACCTGTCTGGTCCTGGCGTATATGCTGAGCGTCCAAACGGGTGAATCCCTCATCCACTGCCATAGCAGACTCCTGTGCACAGAAGGCTGCTCTGGGACGCGCCGCAGCCATTGCGCAGTTTCGGGATAAATCGGACGGCTCAGGCAAACTTAAAGCAGAATCCGGTGATGTTGAAGGGGCCTTAGGGTTCCGGTTCTTGTGAGTAGAAGGCTCATCCTCTTGCTGCCGGTACAGGGGTTGCGGGCCCATGGTGTAGACGAGTATATACTGTGTGGACGAGATTTACAACAGGTAATCTACCTCTCCGGCTTCAAGCTTTGGCGCAAGCAAACGCGGCAGGGGTGATCTGATAATGTCCCGTGAAATAAGTGAGAGAGAGAGAGAGAGACGACGTTCAAGAGGAAGAATCGCCCGGTGGATTTGGTGTCTGCTTGAATTGGCTAAGGAGAGTTGTTGAATAAAGATGCCTAGGCGCCTCAGGAGCTTCGAGGGTCTCAGGATCTGTAAAAGCAGGGTAACCTCAAAAACCTAATTGGTAAGATGAAGTATTTAAAGGCTGCGCTGCCTCCCAGATGCCTCCTTCTCCAGATCTCATACACTACATAACACCAGGGTGTATGTATGATCTATAGTTGTGATACGTTCATTACTTCATGTTGTGCAGAAGAGTGGCCGCGGGGCCATCAATCCCGCTTCGTAGAGATCTGATGAGTTCCTGCAGGGATTCATGTAGACCCTCTTCATCCAATTGTCTTCCAAGCTCTTCATCGTCAGCTAATTCATCATCAGAGTTAGCTTGTTGTTCAATGGGATCCTCTATTTTCATATTGCGGAACTTCGCAATGTCATCTTGAGAGAGTTTTAACGCCTCTTTGGCAAAGAACTCGAAGAAGTCATCTTCGTCGATATCAATGTTCTGACTCTTCAAAAATTCACGAGCTGTATAATCACCATCAGTTTCAGAGTCATCGCTTTCAGTAGATTTTCTCTCAACTTCTTGGATGTTATGTTTGACTTTGTGCTTGGGTTCCTCTATATTCTCCACTCCGTCAATTCCAGATTCGTTGTCTTTGAAGAACTTCTCCAGCTTTGACATCATATCATTCTCATCAAGGTGCGTATTCAAGGTGCGTAAATCTGGGGGATCAAAATCAAGCTTTGGCGGAACTGGACCGTCGATTCTCATGAGTTGAATAAGCTCCTTTTGTAACAAATCTCCCCTCCCACTGAATTCATTGATTTCGTTATCAAGGGGCACAAATTCATCGGAACCAATGCCTTTTGAATATCTCTCGATAGCATTGGTAACAATGAACCCAGCATCTTTCTTGAAATCTACGGACCCTTGATTCTGTTTTATCCATAGGTCCAGCATCAGAAAACATTCCACTCTTGCACGGACAGTGATCAAAACTGGATCATTAATCCTAACAGTATAATCAGTACCTTGGCCCGTAGAAAGTACAACAGATCTCTCTTTAAGATCACGAATAACCGAATGATTCAGACAGTTATGATCTTTCATCAGTACACCAGCAACTTTCCTTGAGACGATAAGATCTAATGGCATTTGTTCCTCTAAAGCCTTCTTGGGGAATTCATCACACCTTGCCTTCACAGAGCTCTCAATCTCCAACACTCTTAAGCACTTATAAGAAGCCCTCATTAAGAAAGTTAAAGACTCTTCAAGTTTCAATCCACGATATTTATAGTAAACCTCAGGGACGAATATAACTCGCTGATGATTGATCCAAGCCCTATTATTCGCCACTTCCGGTTGAATCCATTCTGGTAAATATTTCCAGGCCTCAATTAAAATGTGGTCACCTTCCGAATCCCAACAACGTATGAATAGGTCTTCATATACAGCAGACATATCCCACAAGATACTGGTAACGAGCCATTCGTCTGTATCCGTATCACCAAGTTTGAGGGAAAGCTGTATGTAATTGTACCCACCATGTTCATGCTGAGATATTGATATAGGCTCTTCGTCCCATATGTAATGCTCGATCCAAGGCCTTAATCGCCTTTGAAGGTCATCATAAATGTTTTGATGAGCTTGAAGATTTTCTTGCGAGGTGGCGACCGGGCTGAGGTGGAAGAGCACAGCAGTAAAGACGTTCTCAAAAGGAGCCAGCGACTGCGAATCATCTCCCCATATGGAGAGGTCAGCCTCGGAAGACATTTCTTCTTCTGGTCTGTCCCGCTTCATGCTTATGGGTTAAAGAAACACAACGAGATAGAAGGGCATCGCCGAGAAGTAAACACAAGAATTTCGCGGGCTGATCCTTCATTATGATCCATCATCACTAGTTCCAACGGCACCAGCGACGCGGATTCGGGCCCCAAAACTTGGACTAGTTCTCTGATGTCGGATACATACGAAAAGAGGTTCATCCATCTGTGTCAAGAGATTGAACTCCATGTTGAGAGTGGGCTCGTTTTCAAAGTTCAGACGGGGAACATCGTGGATCCCTTCAAGGCAAGTTTCATTAAAAGAAGTCCGACGTCATTCCTGCTATTTAGAGACAGTTTCTCCACGGCTTATTTGAAGGCCAACGTCACAAACTATGAGATTGCGGAAGATTTCCCCGCAAGAAAGAAAGATTTGAAGAATTTAATGATTTGCAGTGGCTGCGGGCGTTTTTGCTATCAAAAGGTTTTGGATAGGGATACCATTCGTCATTTCACATCGAATGAAAGATGCCTCTCGCAAAAGCCTTTACCGATACGATGTCGGGGTATTTGTACTGCCACTTTGAAGAAAGTTTATGCCGTGTGTGAGATCAGCGAGGAAGATCGGGAATTCCTGGAGCTATTGACGAAAGATGTTGTTCAGCCTTTGGCTAAAGACCACGAAGAGTATAAGATATATGACGCTGTGAAGGCGAGCGCAGATTTAAAGAGATTGGCGAAAAGACAAGCAACAAGGGAGCTTGAAAAGATAGAGCTCAAGGCCTATTTGGCAGCAAGGGAAGTGTCTCCCCGCCATGTTAGAGGCGATGGAGATGAAGATCAAGGTAACATTGAAAACGAAAGCCAAGAAGATGAGTCATGACAGAATCACTGTTGAATATCAGTAATCTACACTGCATATATCATCTCTGGTGAAATAAACGCTGATGTCATTGGGCTTTGAAGAAAAGTAAAGGGTTATTCGACATGCCGTTGCATTCCTTCACCAGTATATTACAGATCAGGTCAGAAGCTAAATTTCCAGGGGAATTGAAAGAGGAACTATATGACAAGAGCAGCAATGTTGGAATTTGGGCTCTTAATGACAATTGGAAAGCACTGTACATACCTGTTCTGGCTGCTCAACTAACAAAGAAGCCTTCAGACATGAGAAAGATTAATCAAACCAGAGCCATACATTTGAGGCTACCACATGCATGAGCAGATTGATAAATACAAGGGAAGACACAACCAAATGTATACAAAGTTAATAGAGCACTCAAAAATCGGGGGCCGTTGGTCAATGCAAAGGCCGGGAACTGAATCAAATGCAGCAGCAGTTCTTTGCCCCTGGTGGATCAAAAACCTCCAATCTTTCTGAACAAGTTAGGGCTATTTTAATTAAGCTCCAAGAGAAGATGTTGAAGTAGAAGTAGAAACAGCTGTCCATTTGCCCCACACTAAAAAGCTTGGACGCGACGCGTAAACTTTACCTCATCGCCACTTCCATGAACTCATAAAAACCCTTAGAGAAACATCCAAAAATGGGAGTCCCACAGGGCGGTCCATCGTTGGCAAAGATCCCGAACGACAGCTTTACCGCCATTGACTCGGATATTCTTTACCACTCTCCAACGGGGCTCATCGTGTCTCTGAAGTCTCGCTCAGTGGTTAATCCACGCACGGCCCGCTTCAAACAGGAACATCCGGAGGCCTTTGTGAAGATTAAGGAGAAGGACACTCAGATTTACGATAATCTCATTTCTGGTGTTGAGCATAAGAACTTTGTTCATGTTGATAAGAAGTTGAGATTGACTGATGCCTTAGATGTCAAGACCGTGTACATGTGTGGCGCCTGCCAACAGTATTGTAACACGACTCTATCTGGAGATGGATTCAGGCATCACAGAGGAGGCGAATGTCTAGAATCTTATAAACCCAAGATTGTGACACGTGGTGTCAGTTTCTACGTGGGAAGAAAGAAGATTGTTTGCATACTTACAGGCCGTCCTGAGGAATTTCTATCAAAGGGCGGATCTTCAACAGAGTCAACACCAGAGAGCCAACTGTTCTCACATGAAGACCAAAGGAACCTCGAAGCCTCTATGAATTTCCCACTGCCTTCATTCACCACATCAACACCAACAGGATCGCCGGCTATTCAACGCAGTAAACCTGCGGTGGCCAAGCCGATGACTCCACTAGCTGCTTCACCGATCAGCCAACCAAAGACCACAGCCGTTACGCTTCCGCCTACACCAGGTACAATAATTTCCGGTAGACCAGTTGCTACTTCAGTCCCTCCCTTGACTGCATATTCTGCCCCTGTTGGGTCTTCCCATTCGAAAAGTACTGCTCCACAGATTGATTTACTCGTCAAGTCTCGGTTCACACTCAACAATATCTTTACCCATGCACCAACGGACTCCCTTAAACGTCCTTTCTTCGTCACTGAACTTTTTGACTCAACGAGTCCTCTTCGTACGACTCTCCTTCCCACTTTGCTCCTCCACATGATGCTTACTCGCTTACATAGAGCACTTCCGACTTGTAACAGTACAATTCAATCTCCAAGAACCTTAACATTCACAAGTGCATCGGGTTCTTATACAATGTTCCTTACGATAACAGCTTCCCCTGAACAGTCTTGGCTTCTTTCGCTTTCTATTAAGTCAAACCGACCTACATCAAGTCTTTGCCAAAGACATGAACTCCAATGGTCACCAATGTCGTTTGCTAGATTGTCTCAAGTGATTGTTATGTTTGTTACAATCACCCAGATTGGATTTAGTGAAGGTTGTGAGCCTGCGCACGACCAGATACTGGGTGTTCTTGCCAAGTTGGATTCTGAACTGGAAAATGATCTTGTTATTGCGTCAAGAGCCGAAAATGTAATTAGTGCTTGGCTAAGCGCCCATGTTGATACCTCTTTCTAGACAGCACAACAGTGCCTTGGCAGTATTATGATGCTACGAAATCCTTACAGCGTATTGCTTAATGCTTAGATATTGATGCCAATGAATGATGCCTTATTATGTGATATATACGAATTGGGTAACCAGGCTGATCCTTTGATCAACGCTATCACCATACAATTATGGGGCCCCGGAAAACACAAAAAGCAGCTAACGAGGGATAAAACTCAGTTAGACTGAATGCGGAGTTTGACCCCCCCCCCCCTCCATTGTAAACAAGGCGTTAGCTTTAGTATACAGCAACCCACACGAAACGGTGCTAAAGAAAGGGAAAACCACTCACAATCTACGGCAATCAATCCAAGAAAAGAGTGAGATAACTTGCCCAAAGAAGTTTGCGCAAATCGCTAGCACAAGTCTACAGGTTTAGGGTCCCATGCTTTCAGAAACTTGGAGCCGGCCACACTGGTGAGATCACACCCAGCTCTTCAGACATACATATACAACACCAACATGTCAGTAATGTCGAGCAGTGCAATTGATGTCCACCAAAAATGCTGATCCTGTTTTGGTCTGATTGGAGGCATCTTGTTGGGAAGCAGTTCAGGACATAATGGCCGTGGGAATAGAGATGGCGATGGAGGCGGAGCTGTAACAGTAACTTCCACAACCCAGGAAGCATCCGCTACTAATGTCACCTATTCGGTCCTCCGTACTGCAACCCAGACCGCTGCTTATCATACTGCAGAGGGTGCCACTCACCACACGCAAAAGAAACGGCTCTCTGGTGGATCCATTGCCGACATTGTTATCGGCTCTGTAATCGCGGCGGCCCTTCTTTTCTTACTTCTTGTGTGCGGCTGCGCCGCTTACACCCTCAGGAACAAAGAGGCTCGGCACATCTCTTCTGCTAACAAGAGAGCACCCGAACCCTGTGATACCAGCGTGCTGAGGCTGCCTGCTGCTGCAAAATTCTCTTGGGGGGCTAGCGTGGCCAGCCCAGAGCTGCCCTCAGGCCCGTCACTCTCTTTCCACGACGAGCTGGCACCGCCCCCAGCATACGTGAACTAGGGCAACCGTTTCCACAGCTGCGCACGCTTCTCTGCGTTGGACGAATGACCTCGCTGGGCACGTTCTCTGGCCTGCATGCACACGCTAGGCTTTGCCCTCAGCGATGCTCCTGATTGTCACGTCGTACTGCGCCCTGTTTTTACGTGAATGCGCGAGCCACGGGGCGCGGTTTCTGTATCAATCTCGAGTGTCACCTTTTTACACCGAGGAGGAGGAGGGGGAGGAGGAGGAGCAGGGATGTAGAGATATGTATAAGTACGGGTGGCAGGGACCTGTCTGTTCGCTTTGCTCTCGCGGCTCCAGCTGCACGGGGTTATCACTGATCGGGTCTCCGCTCTGTCATTACATCATCTGAATCCTCCATCATGGTTCGGTCTCATTTTGCGCTGCACGGCTCAGGTCACGGTTCGCGTGGCGGTAGCATCATGGATAATAAGACCATTGGCATTATCGTTGGCGTTCTTGTTGGGGCTGCTTTTCTTATCTTGATTTGCATGATCTTGTTCGTGCGCAGACGGTACAAATCAAGGTCAATGTGCACAGCGTATTCACCTCCAAACCTCCCAACGTCGTGGAGCGCGGTGTTTCCTTTCCAAAGCCCCAGAGTTCAAAAAGGGAACAGGCAGAATGAGGTGGACATTGAAAGTCAATCCAACGTTGTAGCTCCAGAGTCTTCCCAGTGGATATATGAAAGAGATACCGAGCCGGTGCCGCGCTACGAATCACCCGCAAACGATGCACAGTTCACTTTGGAAGCACCCCCGCCTGCTTATATCCCTAATAAAGTATCAAGGGGTGAGGATTTTTAGAAGTTGAATAAATGGGGGAAAACAAACTCGTCATACTCAGGTGACAGCTCGATCGCTAGAGCAGTAGAGTGCTCGTCTGACTCGTAGTGTTAGGAATTGGCCTGATAACAGTTGGCACAGTAAACATCTGCTTGGAAAGAATATCAGAGGGAAAAACACACACCCACACAATAGCCAACTCTCCTGTCGAGCAATCAAGCGATATGATAATTCCCCAGCCTCAATTCCACAAAATAGCAAAGCTCCCAAAATATCCATTGTTTCATAAGAGAAAACACACCTCACCTTTGTTGGTGACGATTATGAGCCTTTCTCTAGCCTACAGGGTAGTCCAAAATGATTGTTTACCAAGATATCGTGAGTGATAATTTTGAAATACAAGCACTGTATTCAACAAATGTATACGATTAACGAGTCATGAGCTAAACAGAACCTCAAATGCAAACGGTAAAAGTGAAGTCAAATCAAATCGCCAAAAAAAAAACTTCATATGCCAATGAAAGAATGCCAGTAATTAGAAAAGCAGCCAAATAAAACTTAATAACGCCATTAAATATTTCCTTCTTTTTTGTTTCTTGCCCCTTGTTTTTACCCCAGTTCATATCCTCTTTCCCTCAACTCCCTTACACACCAAAGCCATGTCCCTGCCGCAGCATCCAAATCACCTGCAATACGTCCAGGTGCCTGCATTTTTCCATCAGTACCAAAATAACTTCCGTTCTCTTCTACTAAAACTTCCTCAGAAAGAGCACACTTCAAAGTAGAGTAAGAACCCTCCTCAGCAGTACACCCGAGCAAATAGCCGAAAACTTGAAAGAGTAACCAGAAGATGATTCCAATTAATGGGATACGTGTCCAGTAAGTGAAGAGACCAGTAGACATCACAAACCCTGGATGAACGCTGAAGCAATTAAGTTCAGGATGCTTCAAAGCTAATAGAGAGATATAATGCATTCCACCGCATTTGGCCATTGAATAGCGAACCCATGAGAACAGCACATCTGGCCATAATCTAGAGATTCTCTTGTCGTCATCATAAGCAGCTTGTGGGCCAAATAACGCTAATCTGTGGACTGCGCTTGTGACGTAGATGACCCTGGACCCTGTATGGAGAACACCTAATAACCGCTGTGTGAAAAGGACATCAGCAACGTGGTTGGTTTGACTTTGAACCTCCAAACCATCAACTGTGAGTGCAAATGGGATAGCACCAGCTCCTGATCCAAGAATTAGGACATCCAAATGTGATTCCCTATCACGGAAGCCTCTAGCAGCTCTCTCCACACTGCTAAGGGTCATCAGATCCACGACAAGTCCCTTTAGAATCCCCACAGTGTGAGCTTCGCTAGTATGCTCCTCTACAATACCACTTACGCGTCGCTTTGCCTCTTGGTGAAGATCACGGATGGCGCGAGTTACTTTGCCCTCAGTTCGTCCAGCAACGTAGACAACAAACCCATGAAGATAAAGATGAAGCGCCGTGAAGAAGCAAACGCCAGAAGTGGCGCCTGTGACCAAAGCAACACGCCTATGGACCCTAGGGTCAAAATAGGGCAGAGAATCTGGGAGTGTGTCCATCGAGGCGTCCTCTTCGGTGGCGAGAACCTCTTTCTTAAGAGGCAATTGGGGTCAATTTGAGGTTGTGGAGATAGAATGGGAATTCTCAAGGGATTCCCTTTTTTTTTTTTTTTTAAGAAAATTGACACACCCGGACACCGCAGGAATGCGCTCCGCTGCTATAGATTTTATAGAACTCACTATTTAGGCGGGAGTATGGGCTAGTAGACGTATAAGGCCCAGGATTACATTAAAAATTCAGCTTTGATTATGAGAGATTCGTAACTTTGGTCTTTAAGAGCTTTTCAAGGCGATTCTCCCGGAAGATAAGCTTTTTTTATTCAGAAATGTTCGTCTAATATTTGAAACTTGACTAAATCTACTTTCTCAAAACTCTTAATTATCACGGATTTAAACAAACTCTAAATATTTCGCATTTAAAATAAGCCCTGATGCCTTTGTTCTTTTCAAAGATGTTATTCAAGGGTATTTTACTCAAATGGGAATTTCGGGGGTTGGCCTACACGTACTCTATAGATGATATAGCTGTAGCTAACGGCACTTTTTCGGAGAAAAATGCATCAAAAGGTACTCTTCAATCGAGACTCTAAACTATGCGGAGAAATCGTCTTCGCACTCTCCCTAACACTTTTGGTCTGTTATATCGACAAATGTCATTCAGATTCGGTTTGCAGAAATACATTGAGCATCCAGAAAAGTACAGAGATCTTGTAATCAGTTACGATGACGAGTTTGTCGTGATGAAGGACGCGTTTCCCAAGTCCCTTTATCACTGGCTGGTCCTCCCTCGGGCAAAAACCATCACCACGGCGAACTCTTTGAAGGATGCTTTCAAGGATGCCGATTTTAAAGAGAGAACACAGTCCAAAGTGGACGAGGCTAAGATGCAGATTATTAGACTGCTCAAAGATGAGCACGGAATTGATGCGACCAATGACTTTGTACGCGCTGGATGTCATGCCGTGCCGTCAATGAACAATCTTCACATTCACGTCATTTCCCAGGATTTCTGCGGGGAAAGACTTCGAAACAGACATCATTACAACTCATTCACAACGGATTTCTTTGTCCCGTTGGAAGACCTACCATTAGAACTGGGTGACAAAAGACTAGATAGGGCAAAGATGGAGGATAATGTTAGCCATGGTGACATGATTTGTATCAATTGCGGAACAAACTTTGCCAACAAGTTCGCCAATTTGAAGAGGCATTTGCTTCAGGAGCACAAGATAAGCTACGGTTTCAAAAAAAATTAAATGAGCATCAATGCATTGCGAAAATAGTGGTGTAGTTAAGTACTTACAACTTTTCATATTCGAGCTTACCTTCAAGCTTCTTCGTTTCTGCAACCTTTCTCACAGCCTTCATGAGATCGTTCTGCACAATGTAGTCCCTGTCTGCCCGAATGGCAAAGAATCCAGCCTCTGTAATAACATTTCGGATGTCAGCACCGTTGAAACCATCACTCATCTTCACAACAGCTTCAAAATCAAATTCTCCTTGCTTCGCCACTTTCGATGTATGAATCTTGAATATCTCTAAACGACCAGCCTCGTTAGGAAGCGGGATTTCAATCTTACGATCTAAACGACCAGCTCTAAGTAAAGCGGGATCTAAGGTATCTGGTCTGTTTGTAGCCATAATCACCTTTGTTTGACCCAGATAATCGAAACCATCCATCTGATTGAGCAATTCCATCAACGTACGTTGAATTTCACGGTCAGCAGATGTGCCTTCAGAGAAACGACGACCACCAATGGCATCAATCTCATCCATAAAAATAATACATGGTTCGTGTTCTTTGGCATAACTGAACATTTCTCTAATCAAACGAGCAGATTCACCAATATACTTGTCCACAATGGCAGACGCAGGAGAAAAGATGAAGTTGGCACCAATTGTAGCAGCAACTGCCTTAGCCAAAAGTGTCTTACCTGTACCTGGAGGACCATACAGCAAAACACCCTTTGGCGGTTTGATTCCGACACGTTGGAATAACTCTGGGTTCTTCAATGGTAGCTCAATCACTTCTCTCAATTCTCTCACCTGTTCGGTCAAACCACCAACAGCGGAGAAGTTCACTTCGTCTTGTTTGAATGTCGTCATATTATAAACTAATGGATCAACTTCACGCGGGAGGATACGCATAATGGTCAAAGTCGTCATATCCAGGGCAACCCGAACACCTTGTTTCAATTTGTCCTTACGAATTGAATTCCGGCAGTTGACAATGTATCTAGGACCCGATGATGCCTTTACGATGAATCTCTCATCATCCAATTGTTTTAAAACTTCTCCAACAACTTGCCCCACGCTCTGCAGCGCACTAATATCTTGTTCAGTCTTGTCATACTCCTTATCCATATCACGTATGCTGAGGCGAAGCTCTTTCAGACGGGCATCCCAGCTCCGGTGCTCGACAAGCTTCTGTTTGAAACGTGAAAGGGCCTTATCACGAGCAATTTGTTCTGGCGTTGGCTCAGGAACTGCTGTTTGGGCGCTGTCAGCGGCGCCATCGGTGTTGGCGTTGGCGTGGGCGTTGGCATTGCTGTTGTCTGTGTCCTCATTAAGGGCCTGCAGAAGCGGATCGTTCTCCTCAGACATCTCTTGGCACTGTATAAAAAGCCAATTGGAGTGTTTCTTTCTTCTTACCACAGATTGGAGGCCCTGATCTCGTCGCTTTTGTGACGTGGTTGTTGGGTCGGTTGTTTGTAGTTCGCCACCGAGATTCGCCCTACCAAAACCATTTTCGCCCCATATCGCGATCACAGCCAAAAATATTCGAGGGGCACAGCCACGTGATCAAGATAATTCCGGTTTCAAAAGGTGGTTTTTTCGATGGGGCCTTCATCAACCTTTTTGGAGTCATCGCTCTGTGCTTAAAAAGGGCTCTGGAAGGCAGAAGACAATGGAGTTCCATGCCATAATCTGTTGTGGAAAGGGTGTTAACCTCTCGCCTCTGTCATCGACACGTGCGACTGGGGTTGCCAAGGCGCTTCTGCCCATTGCAAATGTGCCAATGATTGAGTATGTCCTGCGTTGGTGTGACCAAGCACCATTTCGTCAGATCAGCGTTGTCTCTGACTCTGAGAATTTGGAGGACATCAAAACCGTTGTACAGAACTACGAGAAAACTAAAAGAGTTTCTTCTGCCAAAGGTCACTCGATTTCTATGGTTGAATTTAATGGAGACTTCACAAGTGAGATCATTGGTCAATTTATCAACAATGATGTTGCCTCTGACGAGTTTGTCGTTCTTCCCTGTGATTTCATTACGGATCTTCCACCACAGGTGCTTATTGAGGAGTATCGAAACAGGGATTCATTAGACATTGCAATGTCCGTACACTACAACAACAAATTTGAGAGCATTGACAAAAAGAGTTTGACTCACTACTACACAGTCCATTCAGAAGGTCGACTTCTCGAAATAGTCTCTCGTGATGCTGTGATACAGACCAAGTCTCTTCAACTCAGAACGCAAATGGCATGGAGATATCCGGCAGCCACGGTGTCTACAAAGCTTCTTGATTCATTCATTTACTTCTTTTCTCCGGAGGCGGTTAAAGCTCTACGAGACGACGTTGAACTTCGTGGACGCTCCATCACCAAGATTGTCCGTGATTTGGCACGTCGTTCGTGGAGACATTCAGAGCGGAAAGGAACTGTCTCATTGCTTGTCCTTCCAGAGCAATGCACATTTGTCAGAGCTGATAACATTGCCGCTTACATCGAAGCCAACAGACATTTGATGAAGTTGAAGGCAAGAGAGGCCCAGCAACCGCAGAGTAAACCAGAGAAAGGCGCAGCAACGGTTGGTGCAGACTCTGAGGTAGGTCTGGGTACCGTCCTTGGAGAGCGTACATCCGTCAAGAAGACTGTTGTTGGTAAAAACTGTACGATTGGATCTAAGTGTCGTCTGACGGGATGTGTCTTGCTTGATGGCATCACTATTGAGGATGATGTCGTCTTAGAGAACTGTGTCATTGGACAGAAGGCAGTGGTCCACGCAAAAGCGAGATTGACGAATTGTAATGTTGAAGGGGGATACTCCGTAACAAAAGGGTCCCAAGTGAAGGGAGAGACACTGACTGATATTTACATTGAAGACGAAGGCGAGTCTGAAAGCAGTGAAGAGGACAGCGATTATGAGAGTGAGGAGTTTGATTATGACGATGACATGGACGATGACGGATTGTTTGAACGTTATTAGTGTAATACACCATGCGAGTTAATCGTGATTGTTTACCCTTTTCTCTAGATGCGGCATAAGAATAAGGCACTGATCAAACCTACAAAGGGTGTCGAAAAGTTCCCCGATTTGGTACGTAGTAAATATAAATCAGCTAGCGAATTATCTCAAAATAGTAAAAGTTATATGTGTACTTTAAAGAACATTGTTCGTGATTAACATATCCGACATCTGCAAACAGATCCGGGAGTCAGTCATGGTAAGATGACGTAATCATAAACCCGTACACCAGCCGAGTTACGAGGAGATCATCAACAGCAACCGCTGGGAAAACATCCCACAACACCTTGCTGCTTTCCTGAGACTCCATTACCAGATTCATTGAGCGTGGGAAGTCAAAAAAGTTACAAAAGAGGTCAGTAGAAGACACCACTGACGCACTGAACTCACAAATTACGTGCCAATTGATACGTGTTGGTGAAGATTCAGAAGACCGCCCTCATCAAGTTACACGCACAACGTCGGAAACGCCACGAACGTTCCTGATTCAGCTGTAAGAGGTGAGATCTGGAGTCAAGTGAGAACACGGCAAAAATCTCTTAATGAGCTTCTATTCTGGAAACACACCCGGTATAGGTCTGAGACCCAAAAGTGAACAGGGAAATAAATATTGGAAGGCGCTAAAGAACGCAGATCTACCGGGAAGGAAGAAAGACCTGCCACTATATAAGGACAAGCCAGTGGGTGGCTACTCTGCAAAGGAAGAGACAAGAAGAATCCGCTACAAGCAAATGGCGTTCAAGGCTTTAATTCTGCTTGGTGCATTTTATGTGTTTTACTATATTGGTTGGTTCCTCAAACATGAAGTTGGAATCGACACCTCATTTGGGAATGACGAAGCTGTTGATTGGAATTTTGCACAACAAGAGGTGAAGCGAGTGTTCAAAGAGTCATGGGCACACTACGAAAAAGATGCATGGGGTAAGGATGTATACAAACCTCTGTCTATGACTGGAAAGAACATGGGCCCATACCCACTTGGTTGGATTATTGTGGATTCTTTGGACACGATGTTATTGATGGGCCTTGAGGAGGAATTCAAGGTCGCTGAGAGTTGGGTAGAGAACGAGCTTACCTATGATTTCGATTATGAGGTCAATGTATTCGAGACTACAATCAGAATGCTTGGTGGATTATTATCCGCTTACTATTTATCAAAGAATGACATGTTCTTGGACAAGGCTGTTGATCTTGCGGACAGATTGATAGGAGGATTCAATTCGCCATCTGGGCTTCCATACGCATCCGTGAACTTGAAAACCAAGAAAGGCGTTAAAAGTCACGCAGATGGAGGAGCATCGTCTACGGCAGAAGTTGCCACGTTGCAATTGGAATTCAAATACCTGGCTAAACTTACCGGCGAAAGTCTTTATTGGGAAAAAGCTGAATATATTATGAAAGTCCTTGATGATAACCATCCAAGAGATGGGCTAGTCCCAATCTATGTTCATCCAGACACTGGAAAGTATCGTGGAAACCTCATTAGATTGGGCTCAAGAGGCGATTCATACTATGAGTATTTACTTAAACAATACCTGCAAACCGAGGAGAGGGAACCCATATACAATACCATGTACCAAGAATCTCTTCGTGGCATTAAAGATCACTTGCTTCGCAAGTCTCGACCAAATCGTCTGGCATTCTTGGGAGAATTGGAAAACGGTATCAACGGTCCCTTCTCGAACAAGATGGATCATCTGGTTTGTTTTATTGGTGGATTATTTGCTCTCGGAGCCACCGAAGGTCGCACACTGGAGCAGGCTAGGAAATCTTCTCAGTGGAGCCAGTTCAAAGAGGAAGACATAATGCTCGCTAAGGACATCACACATACTTGTTGGCAGATGTATGAGAAGACTGCCACTGGCCTATCACCGGAGATTGTAGTCTTCAATACCAACGAAGGAGCAACAGAGGACTTTTACATTAAGCCAAACGATAGACATAACCTACAAAGGCCAGAGACTGTTGAGTCTTTGTTCATCTTATACAGAATCACAAAGGATCCAATCTACAGGAAATGGGGCTGGGAGATTTTCAAGAGCTTTGAAAAATACACTAAAACCCCAGATGGATCATATACCTCTCTTAAGGACGTTACTTCCACTACTCCAAAGATGATGGACAATATGGAATCATTCTGGTTGGCTGAGACATTAAAGTACTTATACTTGCTCTTTGACGACACTAACTTACTTCCACTGGATGAAGTTATCTTCAACACTGAGGCACATCCATTACCTGTGTTCTCCATGAATCCCCTTTTCAAGACGGGATGGGGAAGATCAGCATCAGACACCAAGTCTGATAACAAACCAGAGGAACCAAAGAAGCAGAATGTCAGACCCCCGGTAGATGAGACCGTTGATGAGCCAAAGGTGAAACAAGTCAAGATGCAAGATGCTCTGGCCGATGACTCCAAGAAGGTTCCTAACTCTCCAAAAGCTGCGGAACCTGCCAAGGCTGCCATTGACGAGCTGAAAGAGATTGAAGCCGAACAAGCAGCAAAGGGGGCTCTAGCTGAGAACCCATCAGATTCGAAAGTGAAGGAAAAGATTCAGAATGGCGAGAATGTCAATGAGATTATTGAGGAGTTGATCGATGAGATTGAGGGTTGACTAATATATACAATTATAAGTTCCTTATGTCCTAGATAAGAATGCAACTTTGTAAAGGCGTTTTGGTAGAGACGGACTGTGTCACAAATTATAGCATTAAGGATCTTCATCAACCGAGGAGGATTACTGGTGATGCCTGATCAAAGATTGGCCAGGTCATGCAGGAAATCAGTGCGTGGAGCTACTACGGAAGTAAACTACCCTTTTTTCTGATAATTCCCTAAGGAAGGTAGGCTTGATCCAAAATGGGCTTTAAGATGATTTTTCAATGCGAGCCCTGTGGGAGAGCACTACAAAAAGAACTTGAACGTGTTCTGCAAAGTACCATTTCATTAGTCACTTGGTCATCTGCTAATGATGTGTATGGATTTATATTCTTGCCGGTCTGCGCTGCCAGCAACTGTGATTATGGGCGGCTCATAACTCAAGCATTGGAGACGATGCTGAGAAATGTTGCTGTATCTGTTGCTTTGCCCTGGTATTAAGTTCATGTTGGTACATGATAGACATTCAATCTGACTTTCAAAGCAACCGTAATGGCTTTGCTTTAATTGCAGAAGAAGTTTTATGATGACAACGAAAAGAGTCGTACATCGACACGATCGAACATGAGTTGCCGATACTGAGTGGGAACTTCGTGATTTCTGACGCACAACGGAAACGCTCACATGATTGGGAGGGGTCTTCCGGCAAAGAGGATTCTGTACTTGATCACGTCTGTGATCTGGATATCCTCTTCACTGAATTGGTCTTCTGGTACCTTCAATAATGCGAGCGGTGGATCGAGCTTCTTCAGATCGCCGAGAAGACGTTGTGTGTTTCCGATGAACAGCGTAGCCCTCTTTCCGTCCAATTGGAGTTTACCAAAATTCATCGCCCATTCCTGTCCATCAAGCTGCGTGAACTTTTCCTCTTCTTCAGGCGTCAGGTCGTTGGGCTTCTCGTCAGGTACGATCAAGTCTCCCTGGATCTCAAGTAGCACATTACCCAGAGAGGTAGAGATGATATTGGTGCCATTTGAATCCGCAAGAGATTTTGTGGCACGTGAATAGTCAATGTTCTTGAAAGGCATGGATGCCGTTGGTATTTCTGCTTGTAGTTCGTGATGTAGTGGCAAATGGAGTAATGGGAGTGTTAAGAGCAAGAGAGTCCTTTCGTGTCTGGACGTCCGATGGCGACGCGAATTCGGAATGGGCAACGGGGACCGGTTGTCTAAACTGGCGTAAAGATGGCTTTGCGGGGTGCTTTCTGTATACCTTTATCAGGCATTACGGACATCAATTGGTTATATACATTTCCACCGAGATCCATCGCTA